>JAOTRC010000034.1:29333221-29352797 GCA_027497675.1 Cyprinella lutrensis
TTATTGTTGCCATGACTACTGAGGCCAGGCACACCTGAATTAATCAATTTGGCCAATAATTGCAGACAGGAAACAAGAAGCTGGCTGAAGTTAGTGCAGCTGGGCATAAAGCCCATTGTGCTCTTATAAACAATTCTAACTCAAATATTTTGGGAAAATCTTTTTAGATAAAAATTGAAATAGTTGTCAGTAGCTTAGTGAGGGTGATGTTGAATTCATAGGACCATGGTGTAGTTCTTTTATAGCATACCTTTAGCTTTTTACTTCTGACGACTGCATTTAGGCTTTAAAATTCATAAAAGTTGTTCATTTGTGTGATGCTCAAGTTGTGAAGCTTATCTTAATGGACAAAACGTGCAAGTTTCATAAACTTTTGTTGATCACAGAGCTTGTTCCCTTTCGTAAGGGAACTCACACTGCACCGATGACACTTTGGGGAACGCCTCAGGCGTGACGTGTCTGAAATCACTATCAAATCACGGCAATCATGTTGACCTGCGACAGTCCGTGAATCATTAGCGTGAATGATTAACATGTGACCGGGAAGTATAAAAGGGTGACGCATATGAACTGTGATGACACACATGAACTCTGCGTTTTCTGCCTGGGTGAAGAGCGTGCACTGGGAGTTCTCGAGGGAGCTGCCTGTGCAAACTGAGCTTTTTTTTTTTCTGAAAACGCTCTGCTCTCATCTGGCCCTCTTCTTGAGTGAAGAGGGCTCAGCATCTGGACCTCGTGGTTCATCTACCTCTCGTGCTGAGGCAGAGAGGTGACTTGCATCATGGGTTCCCAGGTGGAGATTGTCGATCATCTTGAGAGGGGTATAAACCTCTTAGACGATTCAAACGGCTGACAAGGGTGAGCTGCAGGTGTATGAGAATTCAAAATTCAGAGTTTTTTTTGTTTGTTTTTGTCAATTTCCCATTTCCTATGGTCAGTAATTTTTCAGTAAGGACCACAAAAGGCACTTTTTTTACGACCACTTAGCCTGCTCGGATCATGACCCTTAATTTTTTGTGTTATCATAAAGTTTATAACATTCAGATGAAGCTGCGATTTGGAAAAAAAATCAAAACAGAAAACTTTTGACTGAGTAGCACCTAAGCGAGTGGAGTACAACATACGCCACTCTGCCTCAGTGGAGGCCCCAGATTGAGGGGGTTAGGCTACCATCTATATGCATGGGTGTCAGCTCATGGCAATGCGCTGGCTTCAAGGGAGCTCCATACTCCATACCTGCACCACTCTATGGAGAAGCACCCGATGTGTGTGTGTGTTTGTGTATATAATTGGAATAGTTGATAATAGGCAGATTCCTAGGCCTACTGCTAATGTTAACAAACACAAAAACTAGTGAGTCATTTATGGATTGTGGTAGCTATTTTTCAAATAATAAATTTGGCCTGTACCACTGTTGCCTTTAAGAGAAATGAAATGCTGTCATGAAATAGTGGAGGGCAGAAAGAACACTGATTCAAGCTGAATCTGTAGCTTTTGCACCTGAAGCTTAACCTGTGTAGCTTTCATCTGTGTATACTGGTCATGCCCACTTGTGATAATTCTTTTGCCACTACATCATCTGAAAAGTTTGTAGCAAGGTGATTTAGACTTGGCTGAGGTCAGCATTCTCAGACCTTAAGGTGTCCACTGGTCCATGACCATTCAATATCAGGGCTGTAGCAGCCATGGATTTCAGAAAATTATTGATCAGTTTATAAAGCTGGCACAAAGTTTACACTCTTATTGAGAAAGAAATCCCTCTGCTTAATGAGCTTAAGTAAGTAACAAATTAAAAGTGGAGGCACACAATGGTCAACCATGATTCTTTTTGTTTTTTAATGCTTACTCGTTTTTTTTTTTTTAACTATGGCTCCATTTCTCTAAACTCACAAAACACACATGCACGATGCAAAATGTCACATGTAAATACTTTTGAGTCTAAAACACATTCAAAACAATTTTAACTCTTCTAAAAATTCTATTTTTGTGACTTTAAACAAAGATAAAATGATCTGCTACTGTACATACACACCATACACTTTTGCCTGTTCAGGATGCAGTGGAGTGTACAAGAACTTGTCACATGGACATGTATGTGAAACTGAATTAACACTGAACTGACATGAGCTGAGATATTTGTGTATATTTATTATTTACAGCTTGTTAGGGTAACCCTCAAAATATATAAATAAACATGAGCATGTGAGCAACTGAACAACTTATTTGAAATAACTTGTACATGTAAATGTCATTAAAATATGTGAACCCATTTATTCTATTGACATTAACTGTTTTTCAGAAAATGTTTTAATTGTTGTGCTGCAACAGTCCGAATGTAGGAAAGAACCTACAAATTAAAGTCCAGTTATTGAAGGCTGGTGGCTTCATTGAATACAGGTTTTCTAAATTGCTAAAACACTAAACCCCATTCTCTGAACCAAATTCGCAATTGCCTGAACCAATTTGTTGAATAAACCACTCTTTCTGTAAAACAGTAAACAAGTTAATGCGGTTAAAGCACTGTTTGCCAGAGGTGAACAAAGCACACAACTATCTTACTTGAGTGAAAGTACAGATAATACAGTAACACTGTTATTTTACAACCCACAAACAACTGTGTAAGTACACTGAAATTACTGTGTACGTTTCTGTAATTATAGTGTACTTCCGTGTAAGTATAAGGGAACAATGTGTTAGGTTTTGGGTAATAAAGGGGTAACAAACAGATATACAACCTGCAAATAAATTTGTAAGTATACACTGAAATTACGGTGTACGTTTCTGTAATTATAGTGTACTTCAGTGTAGGTATAAGGGAACAATATGTTAAAGAGGCTATATGCAGCTTTTCCCCCAAAATAAACAAAACAATAGCCTTTTATTTTACCATTTATGACTCAAACATCTCCGGATGAGCATACTGACACCTTGTCGGCTCACAGTGCACCTGTATCCTATTTTTTTTATTTTCTGTCGGGTCCGAATTTTCCCGCGCTGTGACGTCAAGCGCGTTCATGTTACGTAAATTCCGCAAACTAAGCATCCAGGCGGCGCTACATTTGAAAAAATGCAGCACGTCAAAAAGCTGGCCGATGCCCATCTTTATGCAAATGAATAAGGTCCTTCTGTATATGAGTTCGCATCTACCACAGATTTTTTTTGTAACAATGTGTTCAGTCGTACATTAACAGTGCAGTCGATGCTGTTGTTTACATCCGAGTGCCTCCATAATGGCCGCTCATCCGGGTTACCGCCCAGAACGTGACGTCGGTGAAAACCCTCAGTCAGATCACTCTGCCAGCCCACAACTGCTAGTCAGCAAGTAGCCTACACTCGCAAACAGAACTCTTATCTCAAACAATATATGTATTTAACTGGTCTTACCTCTGTAAACATAATGTTGACCTCCTTGCTCCAGATGACTTGTTAAGTGTGCACGTACGAGCGCGCGCTGCGAGAGCGAGCAGAAAGGAAGAGCAGTTCTGTTTTTTGCCCACAGGTGTCAGTCGCGAGTTTAAATTTCAGGAAATCGCATGTAGCCTCCTTTAAATGTTTCCCGGCTTGACTGTTAAAAGTAGACGATTGGCTTTTCAGCAGGAGGGGCGGGACATGTGCATGCATACAATCGCCATCTTTGGTGTTATGGGTTTTCCCTATATAGTTGTATTAAGGATTGAGGAAGTGGCATGTCTCTATATAAATAGGCTCTGGCTCTACAAAAGGCAAAAAGGCATTATGGAGCACCATACATGTTTTTGAAATCTGCATGTTCTACGTATCTGTGGATGCAAACTTCACCGTTTCGTCTACTACACGCATATACTGAAGCACGTGTGACACTCATGTTTTTTTTTTAAGCATCTGTTGTCTCATTAGTGTTCTCATAATTAGACGATACGCTAAAAAAAAAAAACATGAGCGTCACAGGTTTGAACAGTTATGAACTCCATCTCCAGAGTTGCTCTGAGAGTTCACTTTATAAACATCTACCATTGCATTCAAGAAAATCTAATCACATCACATTACTAAAACGTCTTCATGACAACTCCTCAAAATAAGTTTGGTTTAACTTAAAAAAAAATAATTTTTGAAAAAACAAATAATTTTTGGTCATACCGCTCAGCATTACCAGTTTTATTGAAGTAAATTCTCACTGCATTACATGGACCTATAGCAACAACCACAAGAGACCTGCATCTCAGATTAAGATAAATATAAAATAGCAGATAAGCATAGATTCTCTAAATGTAATGCACAAACTGCATCACCACGGGAAACTGCATGCTAAAAGACTGCTAAGTCTCACAAAGTACAGGAATGTGGGCCTTGCAAGGACTTGTGGATCAAAACTGGTTAGTCCATACAAGGTTTGATCGCATCATCTACTTTAATTGGCCATGGAAATTGGAAACAGAATCCTGAACTCCAGGATAGCGAAACAAAGAACATTTACTGGCTTTACGGAATAATTTATATCTAAAGAAGGCAAATACTGAATGAGCAGCCCCACATTTTGAACATATTCCTTGGTTATTCAGTCTAAAAGATCCCTAAATCTAAGTGACATTTACTTAGAACTGTTAGAAGAAAGTTTTAAATTGTAAGGATTTTAAAATGTTTACTAAACATTTAGTCCGCTTTACTAAAGAAAGGAATGCCAACTAAAGCACAACTAAAAATAATCAAACCTAAAAGAAAAATATTAGAATAACTTATCACTGGTTGTTTTATGGTTGACTTGACAACTTTCAAGACTATTGTGGCCATTACTTTTTGGCAATGTTATTGTATTATACTATATTGATCATTGAAAAAAAACATTCAAAAGTAAAGAAGTAGACAATGTTGTAAAGAATCCATGAACACAGTGTAGGTTTACCAGCTCAACTTATTCTCCATGCAATAAAACAGAACAGTGTCAGATAAAGAGGAACTCTAATTTCCATAGTACAGAAAGAGTTAAAGCCATAAAAGATCTCATTCCCTATTTGGAGTCACCCACAGAAAAAGTCAACTTGGAACTGAAGTGAAGGAAAAACTGAGCAATAGAATTTGTGGACCCAGAATGCAGTTGAAAGCTTTACCTAGAATAAGTAGTAAACAATGAAACAAGAATCGTGCACAAAGCTGGGCTGGGCACATACGGATCCTCTCATTCTACTAGAGGCCCACAGAAAGGAGTGTGTAAGTGTTTAAAAAAAAGCCTGGGAGCCAAAACGGACAGAAATTCCACATCTGCTGTTCTCTTGAGCTGTGTGAGTGAGTGAGTGCGAGGTTGGCTGGGGGGAGGGACAGAGAGATGTCCCATGCTAAACACTCCCCTTCAGTCTCCTCAATCAGGTCTGACCCAAGAAGACAAATCCAAAAATTGAATCCAAAAATTCAAAGAGGAAGACAGAATTGAGAGAGAACGAGAAAAATCTGAAAGGCAACGGAAGTGCAACCTGGGTGCCTTAAATACAATGAATTCACGCTGATCTCAGTAATGCCATTTAACAGTATGGTTTGTAGTACAAAGAAAAAAAAACAAAACAAAAATTATTTTATTAACTGAAATAATTAGTGCTGTCAAACGATTAAAATATTTAAATTGCGATTAATCGCATTAATGTCATAGTTAACTCGCGATTAATCTCACATATATCTATTCTCCCTTGATTTCATTCTGCCCCCTTACTTTCTCATTTTAATGCTCTAATCAACATGGAAAAGTGGATTGGCTTACTTTGTGCAAATGTTGTTTTATTGAAAACAATATTGGCATATAATGTAGTGTTCAATTTCACACTAACATTCACACTTGCCACATGTGACACTGTCCCATCAATAAAAGGGTGAAAAAAATACTTTGTCACACAAACAGCCCATTCTAAGGGCTCAAACAGGGCAATACAACATAAAATTACAAAGTGCACATGTAAGATAAACTAGGCCTCAGCCTATAGTGCAGATAAACCATGGCGTATTACTTTCTTTTTCTCAAGTTTGCTTTGAACATAGCAGTTCTTTATTCACTAGAGGCTCATCAAACCAGCCTCTTATTACAGAGAGTATGAACAGTAGTGGTGCATTCACACCAAACGCGTCTGGCGCAAGTGATTTCAATTTAAAGATGCATTTACTCTGCTGCGTGAATGAGGCGTTTAGCATGGCGTGGTAGACGCAAATTCGCCTCATTTGCACGTCCAGTTCGCAAGAATGACTAATGATTTTATTTGGTGCATTAACGTGTTTGACACAAATTCAATGGACTAAATGGAAGTAAACTTTCCATTTCGAATCTTGCTGTTGAAAAAAACTGCTGCTTTTTCATCAAAAGGTTCTAAGTACGGTAAGGACCGGTTAAAATTATATTTCCAGTTGAGCTTCGTTTAGCACAGCACAATTACAAATCGTTCTCTGCCTGGAATTATCTTGTGCTAGTAGACCAATAAAGTGAACACTAAAGAGGAAGAGCCAATTGCTGAATTGGTGAAAATCTGTGAGATTCGTCTTTAAGACATTCCAGATGTTTCTCATGCCATGAGTCTCTGCTTCAGGCTCCACACGGAAATGGTGTACAATAAATGTCACACTGGAAAACATTTTATTTTTGGCTATTAATTCTTTTTTTTTTCTTTTTAATGTTTCAAATCATTTTCTAAATGAGCTCATCTAGCTCTGGAGATTCATCAGGAATAACATTTATGTCATATAATGACACATAATATCACACACACAATGCCACATAAGACCTCAAGCATCACTATCGAGAATGAGGGTCATTTTCTGGCATTTCACTTCTCTCTGCACTGATTTTTTACGCAACAGTTACCCAAATAGGCTAAGAGGATTTCAAGAGAGAGAAAAAAAAACAGACATAAGGTAGTCATTACAAATGAGGAAGAGAAACCAGAGATTTTCTAGCAAGGCCGAAATAAACTTCCTACAGTGTAATCAGCATCAGATGTCAATTATGTCCTATGTAGATAAAAAAAAAAATCACAGCCAAGTCAAATGTGTTCAGTTTGAGAACTAGAACTTTTTGTTTTAGTGGTGGATTGGGTGTGAGTCCTGATTCTAGTGTGTGAGCAGCTTAATGCCATGAGCTCTGGCAGTTTTCCAGATCTGCTTCTGGTTTACATTCCTTTAAAACTAGAATCTCCAAGTCTCAACCCCTGTCCAGTGTGAGCGCTTCCTCTCCCTTTCCTTATTCTGATTTGTGTCCCTATGGATACAAATCAGAATAGTCATTCAGGAAAAAAGAGGCCATAATGTCAATTTAGCCACAGTTACGCAGCTTAAGCAATCTTGATTCTTGACCAGAAGGGGGAAAAAAAAGAAAACCCTCTCACAAAACCCTCTCTCAAAGGCAAACAAGCCTCAAAAGCTATAGTGTGAAAGTGCCCTAAGAATATGTATTGTATCATTCTCAATATAGGTCAAGCTTTTAGAAAATAAATGGCAACAAATGACACAAAAAGACAGCATAGAGCAAACTTAAAAATTAAGAGAACTGAGCGATTTTAAAGGAGCCATAGGGGGCTCTAAGCACTCGTACTGTGGCTGTGTGAAAGATGCAGCAATGCCAGACAATTACAAACTACTGTGTGCCTCCATCCAAATCTGGGCTTCCTGCCATGTTTGCAATCACAAAGCATAGCCCAGTGCAAACCTTAAACAGCTTTAAATATGCAGGCGACATTTGTGTGCTGCAGCTATAAATCCAATCTCTTGATGAAATGGTGGTGTAAAATCTGGTCGCTAGTTACGAAAATGGAATAAAGTGGTGAGTGGGTATTTTGAGAGAGGCACAGGGGTTTGGCATCAGCATGAATGGATCTAGTTAAGTGGAAAAAGGGTTTGTTAAAATTATGCACCAACCAAGCTAAAATGGTTGACATTTTTTTTAATACTGCAAATACATGAAGATCTGCTTTGTGAACACTGGTTAAGGTCAACTCTGGTGACCAAATATTAATCAAATGGTTAACTATATAAAACTTCTGTGGAATTGAGAAACTATTTAAGTAGCAGCTCAAAATGATAGAAAATTTAAATTTAAGATACTTTGATAAATACTTTGAAATGTAAAGCTAATTTGTATCATATGCAAGACATGTTTTAGTCCAGTTAGCAATACTTCCAGATCCCTGGATGTGGCAAAAAGGCTGAAAATTTAATTCAGGGGAATTTTTTTAGCTTACTCACTTTGCTCAGAGTCTGAGTCTGTCCTTGCAGTCCCCGGAGCCACAGGTAGAGGCCTTGGGGGCCTTGGTTTGGGAGTTGGTGGAGAAATCTTTTTCTTGCCGATGAACTCCACGTAAGTACCAGGAAAGTCCCCCTTTTCTTGAGTGGTTTCATTAAAGCCAGGCAGCCATCCGATTTCTTCGGGTCTCTCCTCTATGCCCTCTACGTAGCCAACTGCAAGTAGTGCACCCTTGTTGACTGTAAGAATGTCCCCTACATGCAGGTTAATATCCTCCTCCCTTTCTTTCTTGTAATCATATAGCGCTCTGTACTGATATCCTTCTGCACTCATTTTGATGGTAAAGTTCTGGTGTCACAAAAATGATAATGACGGTTCACAAAAGTTCTTTAAACTAATAATTTTACGAGGGGCAAGAGTCGAAGAAAAAAAGGTTTCATCCAAAGACTTTAAGCCTTTATTATCATTATCATCCACTCGATGGTCTGTCTGGATAAGTGGATTAAGTGAAACTAATAGTCCAATGATTGGGTGCACCTTCAAGGTGCTTCTTACATACTCTTCCCATCTGTGTGAGGCCTGTTCATCTGAATCTTACAGAGTAACTCAAACCTGCAACACAGAAGAGAAGCCATTTTATACAAGCCAGACAAAATCCATTTCAAACAGTAACTCAACATCCATGGTGGAAAAAAAGTAAATCTACTCTTGTTACACATCATTTGATAGAATACAATATCAAAAGACACACACATAAACATATATATATATATATATATAGCTTAATAGCATAAACATCAATAGATTATAAATGTTCTTCAAGTAAATAGGCCTACTTTTATCCACGTAGAACTATACGAGCAAAATATTGAGATTATTTATTGCGTAATTCTTTGTTCTTCTGTCTTCTAAAGATACACTGTTATTTAAAGATGTTAAGCACGGTATACCCAAATTAACCAAGAAAGTGTCAAATGGAAATAAAAACCTTTTTGAAAAAGTGCAAATAAAAGAACAAACAGCCTAAAAGAAACTCCAAAGAGTTAAAATGCTGACAGAGTGCTGACAAACTCTCCTTTGAGTTTCATGTGACAGATTAACGTCACAATTTATTTAATCGGCGCAACATTAAGAACGAACGAACATGAATAACTTAACCAAACATAAACTGAATTCATTCAAAAGGCAATTTAAGTGTAAGTTTATACAATTGAAATTCAATAGCAATACTAAAACCACAATTAAATTAGATTAAAATCACACACAGCAGATCCATTAAAATCGAAATGTATGTTTTCCGAATGACGACTTAAATGCATAAGGCGTTGATAGAAGACGCATGTAAATAGATTTATATTCATTTTGAATGTTCGGGGTTAGCTTACTGGCTAAATGTTAGCCTTAAATAATATAACGGATTATTATTAGTGAACCATTTAACTTAAATATATAACTTAAGCACAAAAACATTAGAAAGAGTAAAGTTAACACTTAATTTACGACCTTTAAAAGCACAGTCGTGGTAGAAATAAACGGCCAATGTCAAGTAGTTGAAGTAACGTAAGTGGAGTCAGTAATAGAATTCAGTTTGGACACGCTGTACTGGAACAATCGACACAGCTAAAGCGATCCTGCCAAACCTCACATAATCTCAACAATACAACACACACACATCCTAAACACATTGCATACTTCATAAAACAAGCATACATACCGAGCACTGGTTAAAACAGAGAAAAACTGAAGAATATCTGCGAACTTTAGTAAGTTGTAAGGGGCACGTTCATGAAAACCAGGGCCGAGAAAATCTCCTTCGCTTCCCGTAACTCCAGTTTAAGCAGCTCTCCAACAAATCCACCCACCATAAACGCTAAAAAGACTCCACATACGACGCTTCTTGAGGGAAGTAACATAAAGCAGTGGGGTACATTTCAACCCGCTAAATTCGTTTTTTTTTTTCTTTTTTTTTTATTCTTTTTCTCAATGCTCGAGCTCGTTTCCCGACAGAAAAGCAGACTCCGCCCGAGTCACCACACACTGAATCTCCTCAATGGCAGAAACACCAAACGCAAACCACGCCTTCTCTGCGTTGCGTCAGCACCAGTCCCCCTTGACGCCCCGCCCTCTTGTTAGTTGTGCTTGTGTTAGGTTTTATTTTTGCATACTACCGGTAGGCTACTAACTCTTCTGGGCAAAACTGTGGCGCGAAACCTGTTTGTTATAGTCTCATAGCCTAGTGGCGTCAAATCGTGGGAAGAGTAATATCTTCAAATCTTAATGTCATGGCATTGGTTGATCATGTGCTGCTGCCCATTCGCTAGCAACCAGAGTACCCTTGCAACTGTTCAGCAGGACCTATCTCATCATCAGAACATTGTATAGGGGTCGACTCTCTCCTACAAGCAACTAGGATTTCCATCATGTTACACATGCTAGCTGTGAATTGCAAAAAAAAAAAAAAAATTAATTCGTGCCATTTCATGGTCTGACTTCAATGCTCCAACTTGCTCTGTTTCTTAGGTATGGTATAGACTAACTGGACAAAACAAATTTCATAAAAACGAAGACTAAAAAGCACTGGTATGAGTGTGGTGTGCCGGGGGCCGCGGATTTGGAACGACTTGAATGAAAATTTAAAAAATTCAAGTTCTTTTCTTTATTTTAAACAAAAGCTCAAGAAACAATTGAGTCTGTATTCATTTTCAAGCATGTATTATCTCGCACTTTTATATGTATGTCAGTATTAATTTTATTATCTCATGGTAAACTGTCAAGAAAAACTACTTGTGAAATGGGATCCCCTATCATTTGTTGTATGAATGCTGTATGCAATGTTTTCTATCTATGGCCACACATCCGCTGTCGTCTTTTTGTCTGTTTTTCTCTCTCTCTCTCTTTTTTTTTTTTTTTTTTTTTTTTTTATTATTATGGCCTCCGAGTATAAGCTTTACAGCTTCTTTGGGGACCAGTTCACACTTGATCATCTTCTTGGTTTTTGGCCTTAGTATGTATGTATGTATGTATGTATGTGAATAAAGAATGTGACAAAAAAAAATGCTACATGGTAACCGTGATTAGCTAAGTGCTAAAACACAATAAGAACATGCTTAAAACTCCATAGTAACCATGACAATGAGCAACCACCCTGAACACCATAGCAACGCCCACTCTAATGTAGGCTGTGGCTATGGTATTCTGGGAGTATACTAGGGCGTTGCTATGGTGTTCAGGGTGGTTGCTCATTGTCATAGATGGTTACTATGGAGTTTTAAGCATGTTCTTAATGTGTTTTAGCACTTAGCTAATCACGGTTACCATGTAGCAATTTTTTTTTGTCACATTCTTTATTCACATACATACATACATACATACTAAGGCCAAAAACCAAGAAGATGATCAAGTATGTGAACTGGAGAGTCTCATGCAATGTTCTCTCTGTAAGTGCCTGTTTGTTTGCCTAATTAAATCAAGCTTAATTTCTTCCAGCCAACATGTTTCTCTGCACTGGAACACTAAGCTTTCTCAGAATAGAGCAGAAGGTGCACTAAGGAGGACACTGTGAGGCAATGATATTGCAAAAAAAAAAAAAAAAAAAACTTGAACTGGGTCACATTCCTCTTAATTCAGTCACATTTTCCTCATAAAATACACAGTAATGAATGAAAGAAAAGACAAGAAACTGAATTAAATGAAATTTAATGTTGCGTCTGTGAAAAGGATAAATGTCATATGATCTTATTACTTGATTTCTTTTGAACTAACTATTTAACAAGAACTAATTTTAATTTATTGTTTTATTATTATTTACAATAAGGTCACATTTGTTAACATCAATTAATGCATTGAGGAGAACTAACAATAAGCCATATATTTTTATAGCATTAATTAACTTTGTAAATGTTAGTGATAGTGAATTTAAATGTTCATCCTAATATTATTTCACAGTGCATTAACAAATGTTACCAGAAACAACATTTGAATTAAGAAATGTATTAGTAAATGTTGAGATTGGCATAAATTCTCTAGTAGTATGGTTCATTGTTAGTTCATGTTAACTAATGTTGTCAACAAATAAAACCTTATTAAGTTGTACCATTATTTAATTAAAATTCATTGCTTAAAAAAAAATCATTTCATACAGAAAAATGCCATCTCACACATCTATGACCCCTTGCCCTTTGAAGTTAATTTTTATTTGTCTGAAAATAAATGAGATTTTCTTCAGTCTTTTCAAGCTGATAGGCGGGTTTTGTTCAACATCCATAAAATAAGCTTTAGTGGTCATATTCCAAGCAGGGGCCATTTCCTGTGTTTCATTTTACCGTGTCAGTCAGGATTCAATATGGAGTACACTGGACTCATTTAGAAGGGCCAATCCCAGGCACATGACTATAAGTGTGGGTGGCCTGATCATGGGGGAGGTTAACTTGCAGAAATTCCCTGTGAGTAGCCTATACCTTCCAAAGACATTCTGTGCTATAGAATGAGTTTGTGAATGTTAAAACAATAGCAGCCAACATTACTGTGAAATTCAAATGTAAAGCAATAGAGTTACCATATCATATAATATGATGTGAATGTTCTAAACTTGTATTATACATAAATCCTATAATAAAAGATGTAGTAAGTAATGTTTTGTGTGTAAACACTTTGATGATTTTAAACCTGACAACATGAACAAAGCAAATTGTTAATGCGTAATTGAATATGTTTCAGATTTTTTTTTTAAGCAAATGTTTATCTTCCGTAAAATGCGCAGCACAGAGAGCTAAATTACGATTGTCATTTTCAGGAACATAATCAAACAATAATTGTATCCATTGTTGACGAAGTACAGCATCCGTAGAAAGCCTGAACACAGAAGACCTGACAGCTGGGTGAACACAACACACTCGACGAGCTGCAGAAATATGCGCATACCCTTTTTCGCATTTTCCGGAGGGAGGGGTTGATGTAAATATATGGGTTAGTGACATCTAAAACCCAGCTGTAGTCCCAATCGAGTCATTTTTGTTGGCAATATAATTCCTGATTTTTAAAAGACGATATCTCTGCTTACACTGAACTTTCAGTGCTGCAACTTTGCAGATAATGTTCATGCACCAACAGCAACATACTCTCAGGGTTAGAGCAGGTGACCGAAGACGAGGATCCAGAACTGCAGTGGCGGCGAAGACCCTTTGGGCGGCCATGGTGGTATTTTTTCACCCTCGGGCGTCCAGGGCGGAGCTGTCGGACCCTTTGGCGTCCAGGGCGGAGCTGTCGGACCCTTGGGCGTCCAGGGCGGAGCTGTCGGACCCTTGGGCGTCCAGGGCGTACCTGTCAGACCCTCGGGCGTCCAGGGCGGAGCTGTCGGGCGTCCAGCGTGGACTTGTCGGACCCTCGAGCGTCCAGGGTGGAGCTGTTGGACTGTCGGGCGTCCAGGGCGGAGCTGTGGGACCCTTGGGCGTCCAGCGCGGAGCTGTGGGACCCTCAGGCGTCCGTGGCGACGAGGACCCCTCGGGCGGCCGTGGCAGCGAGGACCCATCGGGCGGCCAAAGTGGTATTTTTTCAGGCCTCCGTGGGTCTTTGGCCGGCCATGGCGAAGGCATATAGCCCCCTAGAATAGGTGTGTGGATTGGTTTCACCTAATTTTTCTTCCTCCTTCGGCACATTCTCAGTTTTTGTTTTGGGTGGATTGTTCTGTGACTGAAGACGAGGATCCAGAACTGCAGTGTAGTTGATTTATTTGGCAACTCAACTGACAGGAACAAAAGAAAACTTTCCAGGACTTAAAACAAACCACTCAACCATACATTGATGACAATCCACAAACACTGAGGAAAAACACAGGGCCTAAATGAACAGGGACTGATGGGATAGTTAACTGAACACAGGTGACGGGAATTGCTAATTAAACAGAGCGGGAAACATTAACAGGACTAAACCAAAAGTCACAATGACAGGGTGAAAAAAGATCACAAAACAAACTAAAACACACTGACACGTGACAATTACACACTATTTAAAATGAAATCGCAATGTTTCTCCAGAATCAGCCTGCACGAAGGATGTCTATATTCCAATTGGTTTCTGTTGTTTTGCTGCTGCTTGTCGCTGAACTGCATCACAGCTCATTACCATAAAATTGAGCTTCTATTGAGCTTGACGCTCAAAATGCCTAAAACGCAATGCTCTTTGCAGCTGAGAGAAGACAGCTTCCATTGAAAATGAATGACTTCTGGCCACTTTGGAAGCTAAAGTCGTCGGCGGGGTGAACCTACAGTAAGACTTCCAAAAACATAAACCCATGCACTGTCATTACAAAGCTTGGAAGAGCTAGGACATTTTTTAATATAACTCCAATTGTATTCATCTGAAAGAAGAATGTCATACACCTAGATGGCTTCAAGGTGAGTAAATCATGGGCTAATTTTTAATTTTGGATGAACTATCCCTTTAAGACTTCATTTATGCAAAACTATTGACTGCCACAATAACAACGAGGGACACCACAGGCAATCTACCTCTACTCATCAGAATTAGTTTGAACACGAATCATAATTGAGATGCCTACAGAAGCATCCATCCAAAGGGGAGTATCCCTGCTTCAAGACCCAGTGTTTGGGAGATGAACGAAGAACGAAGAGGAAACTACGTGGCAAACCTAATTTCGTTTAATTTGCATCAACCATAGCCTGTCTAGAAGGAGCAGGTGAATAAAGCAAGATATAAACAAGCAGTCATTCTCCAACACCTCTCCTAATGAACATGGCAGCATTTTGCATATAAGTGATTTTATTCTAAGCACGACAAGGAGGGTGGTTTTGTCTCTTCTTGTTTTACTTTAAAATTAACCTACTCAATACCTGTGAAATTCAGCAAGATAGTTATTGTCACCACAAGCCAAAGAAAAGGTAAAATAATCTGTCGAGACTGTTTTCCAAGATGGCTCCTGTCTCTATATGCAAAGTTTATTGTCTTTATAAAGTATATTCTTATTAAACTGTCTGTACATTTACAAAGTTCTCAATGCTTCGGTTTGCATGTAGGGACCCTCATTGTTAGGCTGGATTTCACACAATGCTTCTCAAGTCGTGCATATAGAAGACTCTCCTCTCATTTTGTATGAAATTAGCCAAACTCATTATGACATGAGTATTCTGCATGAGGAAGCAGACAAAAAGAGTATGGCTAATAGAAGTGTGCTGAAGTTGGCAACCAGCCCATCAGCTGCAGGCTCTCAATTGCAAATACAGACCATGGGTTGGAAACCATAAACACTGTTCCACTGATAGAGGCTGTTTATGTCTTGTAGAACAATTTGTCCCCAAAATGCTGCTGCTTGGTGTTGAATTTTCTCCTATAGCACTCTATATGAATTACGCAATGTTAGATAGCAAGGGGTTTACTGTAGTTCACAGAAAATGAGCAACAACAACAATCATTCTACTTTTGAGCTGAGAAGACAGACCTACGGGCAATATGCAAGTTAAGGTAATTACACAGCTGATCCCATCCACTGCTCTAAGTGTCAGGGGTGGAGCATGATGATTTAAATTATGTTGATTAGCAGTTGTACGGTCAACTCACTTTTAATATGATTTATGTCTTATTGTGATTTATTTTTATTAAAGGTACTGTAGTGGTATTATGGTATGTACATACCAAATCACTGAATGATGGTATTTCCATGGCACTTTTAAAGAATACATGCATTTTCTTTTACAAAATTACCTTTTACATGCACAACAATGAATAGCACTATCATCTGCATATGATACCTAGCATTAGGAATGTTAGATGTTATTTATATTCATTGTATAAATAAAATCTGTTGTGTACTAATAGCATTCCGAATGCTAAGCATCATCAGATAATAACGCTATTATATTTATTGTTGTGTAGCATCAGGTTCACAGCCTCTTCAATACTTCTAATTAGTGTTTGAGCTTGTACAGTCTTGTCTATGTAGACTTAAACTGGTTTTAAATACATATACGATACGTGATATTTTCACATTCCAAAGATAATGAATCTTCCCGATATTGCATATTCTGAACAAAAATACCCATAATTACTATAAGTACATGGGTATTCTAGTCAGTAATATTTTAAGCTTCATATTGCTTCATATATTGCTTTTAAGCTTCATATAAACTTAATTGATGTCAACACTTAAGCTGAAATCGTTTTTTTTTCTTTTCTTTATTTTTTCTCAGAAATATAAATTAAATTTCTCTCAGAACACAGAAATATTTGGTGACTGAAACCTTGTTTTATTTTTACCATTATTGGACTATGGATATCTGCATTATATTCTCAAATACACTATCTAAAAAAATGTCATTGTTTTTCACAATGCTTTACATTTTATCACTGGTTGTATCAAACAGATCACTGCAATATTTGTATATACATATGGTGAAATTCTTTATTGGTACTGGTTTAGAAAAGTAGCCTACCACCTCACCTCACAGGATCCACCTCACCTGTTTGTTAGTTTTCCCCTTTTGGGGGTTGAGGAAAACAGGGAGACGTGGATACAATTCTGTTATTTTTATCAACCCAAACAAAGGCTAAACATAACATTTTAAGTCTTCTAAAGCCAAATAATAGTTCTGTGAGAGAAACAGCCAGAAACTTTATTCACTGATATTCTTTTCTTCTGCTGCAGATTTTTCAGACTTGTAACATGTTGAATGGTCACATGACAGATTTTTTTTTTTTTTCAATAGGAAGAATATGGTCTCAGATTTAAATCACCAGCTTGAATAATTAAAATCTTAATTTTTCAGGAGAATTCATATTAAATATTACAAATGTTATAAAGTTTTTTTTCTAAGATCATGAATTCAGGTTGATGTGTTATCAGGTTGATGTATTCATTTTAAATTCAAAACCTGATGACAAATTTGACATCATAGGATTACATTTTGTTTTCGTCTGTTCCTTACACAAAACTCATTTTTTCACATGGATTCATATCGAAAAGAGCACAGATATTCTAACTATAATATAATTTTAAGTTTCAAAGAGGAAGGAAAATTAGAGTAACTTTTCTTTTTGTGATGAACTATACCTTTAATGCACTCGTAATTGAAAAATCTTTTAGGAGAGGCCTTAAAACACTTTTGTATCCTGAACACGCTACAAATAAGAACACTTAGAGTCTCTGAAATGTGCCAGGGTGTTTTAAAGCAAGTTCAGACATGTCTGATAAAGAAAACCCTCATAATGTTGCTAACTGCAGTCCCTCTTTCTCTATATCGATACCTTTATGTTTACCATCGCAGACATTTACACCCAATGCATTTTTACGATGTATCATTATGGGTTTGAAAGAAACTGAATAGCTACTTTATTGCTTATTAATACAGTGTAGAAGAAACTGCACTGCAGACTAAAAAAAACACCTCCCCCAGTTCACTCATCTTTTTATCACAGGCTGAAAGTAAAGCAAATCAATCCTGCCTGCAGACTATTGCTCTTGGCTCTTGTGAGTTAGTCTAGTATCAAAATGTGTTATGTTATTGTCTGTACATGACCACAGAGGGGTGTATCATAACATTCAGTGTATGCATGTTTGACACTTCAATAACATACAGAATATACTTTTGAAAGGATTTCGGAGAGAAGTGAGTGAACAAAGCCTAACCAATTTTGACTGGAACTGTCAGCTGGTCTTTTGTTCTTGCTGTAGATTAGTTATGCTGAGGCTCCAAACCTGTTTGTGACCATCTCATAAAACGGGGGCCTTCACCAAACCAGGAACCTCTGCAGCGTTGGCTATTTTTATGCTAATCAGATATGGATATCAAAGCACACAGGTCCTCACAGACCACCAACTGCCACTCAAAGATAGACGAGAAGTGGGTCACACACATAGCGTGAAGAAAGCAGTGATACTAGCTTAAAGAAGTGAAGAATGTCCTAAAGACATGGTATAATTGTTTATTACATGGACATGAAGGGTTATAAGAGTATATTGTTTTATTTTATGTTTAATTCAATTTCAAAATATTATTTTCAATTTGTTATTTTTATTTAATTTAGGTTTACAAAGTATTTACATTGTGTTAGTTTAGTTAGGTTTCCCAGTTTCAGTTGATTAGATTTTCTTTTAGTTTTATTATAGTTTTAGATATATTGTGATATTCTGTAGGACTGCCAAATGACACTAAATTGGTATAATTAAAAAAAAATAAAAAGAAATAAAAGAATTTCTTAGACAAAAGGAGCATTTTCATGTTTAATGCAGTTGTAATGGTGTCATAATATATCACATATATTAAACCCTATTGTTGTTATAGAGTAATGTATTCAGTTTCAGCTTTTTCTTGTAATGTTGTAATAGTTTTTATAATAATAGTAATAGTAATGATAATAACACCTTATATGTTTTTTTGAGAAAATGTGGTGATAAAATGGGAAACACACACACACACACACACACATCCTGACTTGAGTAACCAGAACTGAAATTGAGCAGCCAGTTAAAATTTCAGCTGTACAGTAAGTACATGTATTAATTTATGACATTCCTAGAATGTATAGCTTGCCTCTTCTGGACACATTGTTCTGCCCCCAAGAGCAGCACAAACCTTTTGCATAGTTTTTCTCTCTAGGTTTGAAAGAATGCTGCAGGTAGGCAACAGAAAACGTCACTCTCTACAACGCCCCCTCAGTAAATGTCTAAATCCTTTTTAAAAATCCCCTTTGCAAAAACTGGGCCCCCTAAACCATTAATCGGACCCATTTATTGCTTATTCCACTGCTGCAGCGACGGCTCCTTTGACTCTGTTCTTTCATTTTGCCTCCCATTCACTGATTTTCCCACTTTTGTGAGCAAGCTGAGAATTCTCACACAGCCTATCCCATAATACCCAGTGACATAAGAGCAACCTGTGAAATGCTTCACCCACCAATGCTTATTTAAACAAAACTGGAAAAGAGCCCTCTTTCTTGCAATTGCAACCACTGCTGTACTGAACATTATACATGCATGCCAAAGCTTCCACAAGTCCCATAATTCATGCATGTCAACGCTCCCCCACACAGACGCTGAAAGAACCATCTTTCTTGCAAGACAACACCTCGGTTGTCAACCTAATATACTGAAAAATATATCACATGTTGACATTTATACGGGCATATATGTGAAACGGGGCATTAAAGACACCAAACTTATCTCTAATAACATTAGCAGCAATGTTCACAGCCCAGTACAGAGAATGTTTATTGCCATAAAACCTTGGTAGGTTGTGTTTCTACAACTCTCATTTTTTTCACCATTTTCAGTATTTATTTTTGTTACTTTACAATAGCCTTTTGTACACTCTAAAAAATGCTGGGTTGTTTTAACCCAACGTTGGGTCAAATATGGACAAACCCGAAATGTTGGGTTAA
>JAOTRC010000034.1:29455714-29468366 GCA_027497675.1 Cyprinella lutrensis
AAATGTTGATTTTAAAAGTTTACAGTTTGAACCTGAATCTTTGTTGGTTTTCATAGTGTGATTTTTGAGGAATTGTATTGAATTCAATTAGGGTCAATTTGACCCGAACCATAAGGGGTGTACACAGAAATCCAACATAACACAAGGGTTAATGTGGTTTGGAATTGTTAAAATGTGCCTAGAAAATAAATAAATAAATGTGCCTAATTCTGCATGCAGTGTACATAAAAATAAATATTTACATTGAACCCAATTAGGGTATATAGATTTTTTATTTCTATTGAATCCAATTAGGGTCAATTTGACCCGTTCCAAAAAGGCCGTACCCAGAAACCGAACAGTGCATGATGGTTAAAGTACTTTTAAAGCAAAAGAATAATAAAATACAATAAAAAGTAATTTTGTCATGCCTTTTTATTTTCAGTATTTTACAACTTTAGAAGTATAAATATTTCTATAGTGTACAACATCTATGACATCCATAGAGCTTTCTGTGGGTGATGTACAAAACTCAAAACCACATCTTATTGCACAGATCCTAAAAGACAATGATAAGCAGAGTCATCTACATAAACACTGTTTTCACACATAGAGAGAGGAAAGAAAACTCCAAGAAACAAGCAAGAACATACTGAACTGGAGAGACAACAAACAATTAGGCTACCACACTGACGCTCTTCAACAGCAAGTGTCCGCTATGAGGAACTCACACACACACGCACACACACGTCCATCACAGCATAACTGCCTGTGATGTAGCACATTAATTTGGCAAATAACACAAATGTACAAAATATACATCCATGAAGTAGTTGTAAACAAGCATTAAATGTGCTTCTTTAATTATTCAAACATTAATTTTCACAAAAGGAAGGGGGATAAAGAAAATAAATGATATTTGAAAACAGACAATGCATATGTCCAATAAAACATTCACATTATATCATTATCATTAAAGTTACTATTATGTTATCCTCAAAATCCCAATAAGCGTTGTGTTTTTAATCTTAAGGTGCCTTGTATCTCTGCAGACCTCCTACACTACATTTGTAAAGTCTATGAGGAACAGAAACTTCAGTGTGCTAATATGGTTTAAAATCTCTACAATCAACTTCGAATTGGCTACATTATTAGATTCTCTTTACATGGTGTATTCCGTTATTAAGGTAATTATGCACATTTGTGTGTCCAGCCCATAAATGTATATATGCTCTGTTTACATAAAACATTAATTGCAAATACTTCAATATCATACTGTAATATAGCCTAGATGTTTCACAATACAAGTATACTAAAAAGGACCTAGATATACAGTTGCTTTGCTTTAAGTTGGTACGTGAGCTACAGCTGGTTTGAAGTTAAGACCAAATATCAAAAGACACAATGATTCACCCACTCCTCTTCTCTGATACTAACCTTCAGTAGTCATTATGCAACTGCCTAAAGATCAAATCAAATATGACTAATGACAAATATGCTTTTAAATGTTTCCTAATAAAGAAAATGTAAAGAGAGCTTTAAAAAAGTCTCTAAGGTAAAAGTACAGGAAATGCACTAATCAGTTCTACTGCATGAGATGTTAATAGCACAAATGCATTTAGTTCAGTCTTATACAATCCCCATTTTTAAGGGTTTTACTTTGCATATGAATATGTTAGAAACTGATTGGACATTTTACCACAAGCTCTGACACACCACAATGTCATGTTTTGATTATCCCTGTATAAGCCCTTTTAACCAAACCAGGGGAAGTACATCATGTTCTCGAATGCCAAATGGGAAATTTTAGCTCTTTTAGCGCTTGACATTTTTCATTTATTGAAAAACAGAGTGTATATAATCTACACAGTAGCAAACCTTAATAATGGAGTAATCCTTTAGTTTCTGAAAATTTGCCTTTTATATAATGTTCTGCATCTGCCCCTGTCCCTTTTTTTAATGTAAATGCATGACTTCAATCAGAATCAACTACAAACATTAAGAGAACAACTCTACAGTGTCACTTAAAACACGTATCTGAAAATGCATGAGGTTAACCCCAACATTCCTCAGTGCAACTTCAAGTACAATTTGTTTGAGATTGAGACTTATGCTAGTTTAGACTCAATATCAGCGCAATTACTGAGCAGATGACATCACTAGCGACTAACATTGAGTACAGTATACAAACATATGACATAGCAAAATATATACATATAAAACATACAACACTCATTTTCAACTGACCGCTCTGTACAATTAATGCTGCTGTATTTACAATATATTGCATAAAAATTAATTCGTAGAAATGCATGGGAAAGGAATGTGAATTTCACCATGACCTGCTAAGAACAGCAAGTCATATTTCGCCCAAAACTCTAAGGCCCCTTCCACTACGATTCCAGAACCACAAGATGATTCCAATATAAAATAGTTCCAGGTGAGAAGCACGGGACAAAGTGCGTTCCCTCTGTGCACCACTACCCAAAACAAGATTTCGCTGATAAGGTCAAAAAAAAAAAAAAAAAAAAAAAAAAAAAAAAAAAAAAAAACACGCACACACACAAACAAAAAAAGGTTCAAACAAAATATAGAAAATAAATTGTAGTGATCTGTTCAACTTGCAGAGTGTAAGCCATTAGTACCATTGCTACATATGCTTTCCTAGTGGTTTTTAAATACATCAAAAACCAGTAAAATACGTAACACTAGCTTGAATGAGCGTGAAGCCTTTTTTTCTTTATACACAGTCAGTTACCATGCACCTTCAGCTCTAAATTCAAGGTGCTTTTTGTTTGGTATAATTATACACAATGATTGGCACAGTTCATTTAAGCCTTAAAAAAGGCATCCATACTCCGCCTCCACAGTTATTGCACACGCCACTTGTTACATCACACCGCAACACAACACAATGTCTACTTTTGGCGCTTTTGCGAGATCTAAAACGTGACCACAAATCAGCAGCAAAACATGTCCAACATTCAGACTACACTTTTTTAGACATAATATTAACAAAGCATTATAGATCACAAAACAAACAAACAAATTAATTTCTCTGGTTTCTCATGAAAACCTAAAGTAACAGCTTTACCGGTCCTCAGATAGGAAGGCTTAAAGATATTACATATAGACAAAAATTAAGTTTACATCCTTGGTTCTTTTAAAAAAAATCAATACGCTCGGCAACTACAATACAATACATCACTTTTTACAAGTTGAACCACGTGGCGGATCCTTTGTTTGTTTAGAACGGACTGAATCTTTTTCAAGAGTAGTACTATCCTTAGCCAAAGGCATGCCTCTTGAAGAGTCTTTACGATTATTTTTGGGTGCGGACAATACATCTTGAGTGGCTTCCTTTCTCTTCTTTTCTACTTGCTCTTTTCGGTTGGATGAAATCTGTTTGTCAGACACCTTTGTCTCACTGGCGCCATGTTTAGGGTCAGGACTGGATATAGCAGTTATAGTCTTCCCAATGGGATCACTTGTGGTGGAACCCTTAAGAGACTCTGATCTTGGAACATCAATTCTGGACTTTACCTGTTCCTTTGAGGAAGGTCCAAATGTCTCAACTGCAGCAGCACTGCCCTTACCAGAAGTAAGCCCACAAGACACATGTATTTTAACAGCGGGTACTGGCAACACTGGGGTCTCTTTCTGAGGCTGGGATTTAGACGTAGACAAGACTGACACTCTTGGATCCTTTGGATTGACTATAGTGTCCTTGACAATGGGCTGTAGCTGTGCTCTGTTTTCCTGCTTTCCCATATCTTCAACAGCCTTCCCAATAGATTGTGTAACAAGTGGAGAGTCTACTCTGGGCTTGTTTTTGGAACTCAAAGGTGTCTGCTTTAATATAGCACTGCCCGAAGGTTGCGTCTGTTTTATTGCAGTCAGTGCTGGAATTGTCTCTGTCGTGGACATGTCCATAACTTGCCTAGCAACCTTCTGGGTGTCTATGCCAAGAACACACTTGAATTTCTGCTTTTCTTCCATTGCCATTGTGGATTGCACATTCACAGTGTCTTTTTTTGAAGTGTCAGAACTTCTAGTCTTTGGTGGGCTTGCACCTGTGTCCTTTGATGGGATATTCGTGTTTACTTGGCTTTTGAGGATGGCTTCTTGCTTTTCACAGTTTTTTGAAACTTCAGCTTGGCCTGAAGAGTTAGGGTTAGGGACACAGGTAATCTTTTCAGTCACACTGCATTTGAAGTCCTTTTTAAGGGCTATTTTAGCACTCAAGTCCATTTTGTCTCCACATGCTGGCAGGGTTTTACGTTCCTTTACCGTAAAATGTAATTGGCTACTTCCCTCCTTCGTATTTACCCTGTCTGCATGTTGATTTTTGTTTAAGGCCAGTTGAGACTGATGGGTTTGCTCATTACATTCTCTGCTACCACTTGACACATCAGAATTTTGTGCTCTGTCTGAGATTTGTTTGGAGAGTTGATCAGAATTACTTGCTGTTTGTCCATTTTTGGCACACGTCTGATCAGACTGTGGAGGTTGGATGGTGGTAGATTTTACTTCAGCCAAGCCAGAAAATTGTGGGGTGGTGATTGCACAGGCCTGGGATTTTGAATCAGTAACATGCATGGTTTTCAGTGGGGTGGCAATTGTGGACGGAGTGGCTTTTCTTTGAAAGGTAGACTTGGGAGACAATGAACTTTTAATAATAGGGGCCTCAGGTGTATCTGCTATTGGTGAGACAGAAGAGACCATGGATATTGTGACTGAAGAAGCTAAAGATAGACTCTGCGGGGTAGATACTGTTTCTTTGACACATATCTCGGATTTATCCTGCCTTGAGTCAGCGGCTGAGGTTAGTGTACAACCAGTTCGGCCTCTGATTGCAGACTCTGCGCTTTTGTCTAAACTTTTTACTCTGGCAGATAATTTGCTTTCCTTCAAATCTTGAAGACACTCTGGATTGGGGTCAGAAAAGTCTTTGGTGCTACCAGCCTTATTCTTTCTATCTATTAGAGTCTTGGTTGCAGCCACTGTTGGGCTTGATATCGCAACTGTGTTGTCTGTAACATCTTTTGATGGATGGATCTGTTTTATCACTGAAGTGTATGTTACATTGGCTGGTTTGTCATCATTTATGACATTCTTCTCAGTAGACAATGCTGAACTTGGAAAACAGGCTGGTGTCTCACTCAACCTACTATTATTTTTGCCAGAATGTGCTTCTTGGGTTTGCTGGATAGAGTTGAGTTGGGCAATAACAGCAGAAGACGCTAGGGACTTGTCAGGTTCATTGGCTTTAGTAAGGACTGGTTGAATGTGCTGAGTTTCATTTTGCTTTGGAGAGGTCTCCTCTATATTTTCCATGTCATCATCCTGGTCTTCATTGCTGACTTCCCTGATGGAGGGCGTTTTCCCACATGCAAAGTGAGCGCTGTGTCGTGCAGCCCTCATCTCCTGAGCTGTCTTTAGCCTACTCTCAGATCTTACACTTGTGTCTATGGACTCTAGTTTACTGTTTGCAATCTGCAACTTCACTCCATCAATTTTATTTCTATCATGCAGGGCCTCATTACAAGATGGGTTTATTCTACAGTCCTTATTGACAAAGCACTCTTCTTTTGTAATGGTTTTACTGCTCAAATACACATTGTCTTTATGGCAAAGTGTCCCGGGCATCCCTGCCTGTGGACCTTTCTGTTTTTCTGCGGTTTTCTGTTGAATTGGCTGTTTTACACATAGATCCTCTGCTAATAAAGCACTTTCACCATGACTTTCTGCCATTTTGGATAGACATGTGTCAGTCTTGGATACACGAGGTCCAGATAGCAGACCAATGTCCAAGGTGCCCTCTAGTGGCTTTAAAGAGGAGACAAGCCGTCCCTCCAATTTGTACTCTGAGGAGGTCTTCCTGATAGGGCCATCAGAAGCAATCATCTGGAGTTTTTCTACTGCACTCTCCCCTCTCCCACTAAAATGCTTAGGGGTCAAAGTTTCAGAAGTGCTATGGATGCTGCACATGCCCCCTTTAACATGATCTAAAGCCAACGCAGAATCCAGCTGAAGACTTTTGGACCTAGTGGTATTGAAATGAATGCTTTCATGAACACCAGAAGATATTCGACACAAGGAGTCCTCCCTCTCCTCAAAGGACTGTCTCTTTCTGGCAAACTCCATGTTGGAGGCTTTGAAATCTAACCTCTCTGGTTTAGTACCTTCCTTCATTGACCAAGACATTTGTCGCTCTGATTGACATGGTGATCTCATATTCTCACTTAAAAGTGATACACAGTCCCCACTGGAGACAGACTCTGCTATGCTCTCACAGACTCTTGGGTTTAGTTTTTTGTAGAGGACATCCTTTAATGTAGGATTTGTAGACTTGTCCAAGGATGCCGATTCTGAAACCTGGGTTCTCGCACTGGGACGTGTCAGGATACCCCAGTCCTTTTCTTCAGCAGCAGCACCTTCCGCATCTTGCATAATGTCTTGTTTTTGAGTAGACTCCCGTCTCTCAGCCCAGTCCTGCCTCTTTACCACCACTTTGGCCTTTAGCTTCTCCCTATCTAGCTCCTCTACTGACTCCTGTCGGCCAACTTTACGAGTGACAGCCCGCTTTAGACAACCCTGCTCAGCAGGTCTCACCCGAGTAATGGTGGGTGGCTCACAAGAAGTGCTGTCCTCTATGCATGCTGGAGTATACTCCCCTCTACATGAGGCCTCTCCTTGAGACTCCTCTTGGGTGACCTCCAAACTGTGCTTTCGGGTGCATAAATGTTTTTTGTCACCAGCATAAGAAGGAGAGAGCTTCTCCTCGGATTGGACTCGCTTCAGGAGTGGAGACCGAGGAGGCTCTGCACTTTTCGGTCGCACCATATGGCGTACAATAGTGGGGGGTGAGTGCATTTTTGTAGGGAAGGCCTGAGAAGATTTGGAGCTTCCCACAGTGTGGGTCAGCAAGGGAGATGGGGACCGCTGAGGAGAGGTTGGCTGAGGCTGAGGGGTAGGGGAGGGTGTGCGAGCTAATGGTGAGAGGGGAATGCTCCCTGCTGATTTACGTCGGCCCTGACGGAGCCGTCCAGGTAGTTTGGGACCCAGGCCATGCAGAGTGCTGGGTCGGATGTGGCCAGAGCCTGCAGGTGAGTTAGGTGCACTGGAACTGGGGGAGCTACTCTGTGATGAAGTTCCACCTATAAGAAAGAACGGAAAGCTAACATATAAGAGATAATATACAGTGCCAACATTCTTTTTTTTTTTTTAATGACTTTCAATCTCAATATAATTCCACACTGAACTTAACAGGAAATGCACGGAGCACTAAAGCAGTAAATATTTACCCCCCTTGATGAGATATGAAAAATAATGTTAAGATATGTTATTTTTACAGAAACACTGTAAAGGTACTGTAAGGCACAAACCTGATTGGCTGAAATCAGGTGTTGCGCGAAAGGCAGCTGTTGGGGAGCGTGGTGAGAGGCTGTGTGTGGGAGATCCAGGTAGACTCTCTCCTGAAGACAGAGAGCGGTTCAACGAGGAGAAACTGCGACTGGTGTGTAAAAGTGGAGAGGGCTGCATGGCAAAGCGTTTGAATACAGAACGCCGCCTGGAGAGGAAAAAAGCGTGACTGAAAAAAAATTCAGAATGACATTTTGCAGTATACAATATACATACATTTGCAAGAATGTACAGTATATATATTGAAAGCACACTCAATGGAATACTATATTTCATAATGCAATATCAAAATTTATTATTATTTTTATTTATTTATTTATTTTTAAAAAATTATTTTAAAATTAAACTTGCCAATATTACGGTCATTTGACAATATATTTTTCAAAACTTTTTTATTTATTTATTTATTTGTTTTATATGTATTATTTTCAAAACTATTACACAATATACAGTATGCATTGTATGCAGTAGCTAGTAAGTACACTAGTTCGAGTACATATTACAAAAAAAAATAAATTAAAAAAAATGCAACAACAGCTCCATCTATTGGCAGCAGGGGATCTTGCTAATGGTGTGCTGGTAGATTATCTAAATTTATGTGATTATGTAAACAGACAAGAATGATGAGAATATTGATATTCCTGTTTTCCTACCTTTCTTGGGTTTTCTCTTTCTTGGGTTTCTTGGTTCTTCTCACCATTTTGCTTCTGTAACTATTTCTTCGAGCAGGACCAGTTTTGATAGAAGTGTTTTCGAAAGGGGTCGTGGATATAGCTACTTTACTTCCACTCTACAAAACAAAATGTAAGTGTTAATTACAGAAATACTATAACACGGAGTGATAAAAAATAAGCAGTGAAAATAGTGTTTTGGTTGTAACATCAATTCATTTTTGCACCTTCAGCAGTAGTTCCACCACCTCAGTGTGAAGCAGCCCGTGAACTGTTTCTCCATTCACATGAGTGATCAGGTCTCCAGCCTTAAGACCAGCCATGTGAGCAGGACCACCATCTTCTAAATTCTATTCCCCCCCAAAAAGAAAAAAAAGTCTTAATTATGTGTAATGAAGCAAAATGAGAAATGAAAAATCTTTTCCAAGTTAATTTATTTTTGCCCTAACAAGCCACAACTTCAAGTAAGAATACATGTTGTCAGCTGTTTGGTTTTATTGAGATGCCGCCCACACTTACCCAGACCATGTGATAAACCGTATAAACATCACTGTCACAGGCGTAGACCCGAATCGCCCGCAGAGTGAAGCCAAACTTCTTCCCTGAGCTGTGTATGATGATTGGCTGACGACTGCTGACACTGCTAAGTGGAGAATCGCGGCTGGGGGATGAGTCTCTAGAGGATGGGTCTGATGACAGTGAGTATGGAGAAATGGGGCTTGCTAATGGTGACACACCAAAAACATCTGGGGGAACAAGAGAGGTCAAATCATACATTAATAAATCAATAAATATACTGGCAATAACAACAAATGTTCTTCCAGCATGCACATACTGTACATTCACTCACCTCCAGGGATCATGAGTGACAGGGCACTGGTAGATACTGATTTTGGCACTTTGCTGACTGCAAACTGTTTGTCCGCTGTCTCAGGTTTGGAAGCAGTCAGGAAGAAGCCTGTGTCTGAGGAGGGCTTACAGGAGCCGTCCAGACTCTCCCCTCCACCTCCCTGTGACGGCATCTGATCCAGGTGCTCGGAGAAACTGCCTACTCAAAAAAAAATTAAAGGTAAGTAGTACATTTATACTAAACAGACCAGACCAGACACTATTTCCAGAGCATTCACACTAATTTTGCACAATTTGTTAATCTGATCTCAAATTAATTTACACAACAATGGTGTTTTGGGGTCCTGAAGATGCAAACTTTTGAAAACAGTTTAGTTATTGACTAAACGGTACAGTTATTGTCTGCGTATCAACTACAAAAAAAAATATATATATATATATATATATATCATGCGCATGCGTATTACGTGTTCAGTTTATAGGCACGTAGTCCTTAAATTGACAGCCAACTACTAGGCAGGCAAAATAATACAGCGTATTGAATTGTTTTCATGGATCCGTGTGAATGGGGATCGTTTTTTAAAACGTTGTGGTCTGTACATGAAAAATTCTGTTTTTAGTACATCATTGTAGTGAAAACGTACCCTGAGTGTAGTAATTATAATACAATTTACTTATCATTTCCCCTTTGAATATTTTTTACACGTTCCTTTGACCTGATCAATACCTAGTCGATATTTTTGAAGCTATCAATTTGATGAAACAAATCACATTGTTTCAGGTCAACTGGGGGTCAACTGAGGTATAGCAAAAACTCAATCTATTTAAAAAAAAAAGTCTCTTAAGACCCCAGACAAAACACAGTCTACTATAGTCTGCTATACTGCTATACTATACTATAATGAGTGCTAATTGACATGTATTTGCAAAGTTACTTATAGTTAGTAGAATGTCTAAAGTAGACCATCGGAATTAAGTGCAACAACATTTTTTTTTTTTTGTGGAGCAAGTTTAATGCATACAGTATACAGCCCAATCTCCCATAAATCCCACCCGTACCTGAGAGTGTGGAGTTACTGATGGTGCTACAGGGTGTAGCGGGATCAGGCTCATCCTGAGGCAATTCCCCAATACTGAAGGTCACTTTACTGGGGTCTTCCAGAGACAGGGAGCCCTCACCATCCTCCACTTCTGCTGAGATGGCAAATTTAGGGAGAAGACCAGAGCATCTGCTCAAGCTGGTGCTCTCAGTGTCAGAAGAATGAGAGAGAGAGGGGCTGGAGAAGAGAAACAACCCATATAATCCACCTGGAAAAATCACATTCTACAAACATTTCAATTAAAACAAAAATTGTGGCAAGTGGCATGCGAGTATAGAGGTGCCTATATTCTATGAGGTCTTTTCGTGGGATCTGAGCCTTTTTAATGGAAAGGGTTTGTGGGTAACATACATCTCAGTGAAGTCTGGAGTCCAGCTCAGTGAGTCAACAGTGAGAGGACTGTCTGTTGTCTTCTCTGTCTGTTCTCCTTTCTCCTCCAACTGTCCTCGAGACAGATCCAGACTACTGTACACCTACCACACATACAACGGCCGAACAAACAGCATTTATAAGCACCAATAGACTCCATTAGATCTCTGAGTAAACATAGGCATGAGACAATTATACTGAATCCTGAAGCACATAAATATAAAATGTAACATGAAATGTTCCTGTTGGTTTCTAGGTTACTGCTAGGTTGTTCCTAGGGTGTTCTGGGTCACTGCTAGACAGTGTTGGGGAACTTACTTTTAAAAAGTAGTGTACCTCGTTAGTCGTCACTTCTTAAAAAATGTAATCCATTGCTTTACTTAGTTTCCCCACATGGAAAGTAACTTTTTACGTTACTTGACACTTTTACTGTATGTTGCTTGACTTTGGGCAGAACCCAATATATATCCCTAAATGTGTAGGCCTACATAAACTTCTACTATGCACAATGCCATATATAATGCCATTAATGCATAATGCATTTATCAAAAAATTGAATATTTAATAAGAAATGTCCGTTAATGGATAGGCATATGCATGGGTGACACTAGGGAGGGGCTAGAAAGAAAGCCACCCCCAAAAATAATTTCTGGAAGCAATTATATTCAGGCTGTATTCTATGGAAGTCCTGAACCGCATGGTGAAGAAAAAAAAGAAACATATCTTATTTTGACATAAGGGGACATTCTAATCTGCATTAAGACAAATTAAGCATTCTTATAATGGTTTTCTATAGGAGGAAAATGCTTAACGTGTAATTAAACACGTTGTGTTCATATTCTGGGCTCATCTGATTTTTTTGTACAGTACATCGTATAGCCTACTTTTATTATGATTTTAGTATCATAATGATTAATAAATGCACAATTATAACAATGCACACGCACAATTATCTGTGAACTTTATAAATGTTGCAGATATGTTTTACTTTGCACGTAAACAAATGCCTTTCAACTTATGTGTGCAAAATTCAGAATTCAATGAATGTGCAGCAATTTGTACAAATAGAGAGTCTAGACCTACGTGTTGTAGCCATTAAATAAGCAAATTTAGTTTCATATTTGTTAAAATATTATAATCTTATTTTTTTCAGATCTATGTTTTTCTCCCATTTTGTGAACAGCACGAGTTAGATGGATGCACAAAATATCGGGAGATATATCGGGAGAACCAATTGCCTGAATTTAATAAATAAGTAGCAGACATAGCAGACAATATAAGGTAACACTTTACTTGAAGGGGTGTGCATAAGACTGACATGACACCTTCATAACCATTACATGACGTATGTCTTGAATATGAAGTAGGCAGGGTTTATGTGTTATGACAACTGTCATTAAGTGTCTTTCGCTCAATAATGACATTTTGAATGCAAATATGACATTGTTTAAGATGTCTATGTAATGACATCTTGACAAACCATAACATAACCTGTCAGTGTCTTTGTCATGACAACTTGACGTTAAATGAAGTTAAAATGTCATGTGGTTGGCTTTGACATTGGCTGTCAAGAGGCTGTAATAACTGTCATGAATATTTTCCGTGACCATTAAATGTTATTCCGTGTCATTAAAAAGTTATAATGGCTTCATGACGGCCGATGTCAAAACCAACCACCTGACAGTTTACTGTAATGTTAACCAATAAAGCTAGGTGGTTTCTTAAGTTTGATAATTAATCTGCTGTCATGTTTATGACAAGTTGTGTTGTCTGAGTAATATCAAGTTGTCATGACATAGACACTGACAGGTTATGATGTATTGGTTTATGTCAAGTTGTCATAACAAAGACATCTCAAACAATGTCATATTTGTATAAAAATGTCATAATTGAGCAAATGACACTTAATGACAGTTGTCATAAACATCATATTCATAACATGTCATGTCATGACTATGAAGGTGTCATATTAGTCTTATGCACACCCCTTCAAGTAAAGTGTTACCACATTTATTAACATGCTATAAGTGCTTATTTGTAGGCTAATTGGTTATTTTAGAAGTTGGTCATATACAACTTGAGTCCCCATCTTGTATAATACATGATACAAATATATAATAGTTTCAAAGCACAGGACAAAGGTGACACCAGAATAAAAATATTCACGAAGCAGAAAATATTATTGGTAACGCTTCCTTTTACAGTCCAGTTTCCCATGTAAATACTATGTACTTATTTTAGTAACTACAATTACTGGGT
>JAOTRC010000034.1:29468466-29481163 GCA_027497675.1 Cyprinella lutrensis
TCTAAAAATTATTTTTATACTTAAAAAAAAAAAAAAAAAAAAAAAAACATTTTACCCTAGCGGCAAACAAGACATAAACTACCGATATTATACGTCATCATGGTAACCGCGAGTTCGTCAAATCGGAGACGTCAGTGTTTTGCAAATAACAAGGTTGATTTCATAGCTTGTGGCTTTTATAGGAGCAGAAACATTCGTTTTTACAACCTCGTAGGTAGCTCGAGGTCAATCTATCTTGAATGGTTTAGATATTATGGCTGAAAGTCTATCCTACGGAGAAAATGAATGGGATTTTGCTGGTCTGTTGGAGGGCGGGGCCTGTTTCGATTGAAACGAGACGGTTCTCAGTGCAGAACGTGAAATCCACCCAGCTCCGACCCCTGATCCCTAAACCTACCCAACTCCGCCCCTTAGATCTGGATCCGATAAAGACATTAAATCAGAATGAACTTTAACATGTCATTCAAACGGTTCTTGAGCAGAATTAATTGTCGCCGATATTCATCATAGCTCACCATCCGTTCATGGTGAAGTCTCGGTACAGCATTCTCTTCCCAACCTCTTTTTTCGTGACCCTTCTGGGGAACTCCAGGTTGGTGAAGTCGTTTCCCAGCAGTGACGGCTGCAGGTGAGCCTGGGGGAGAACGGGACAAGACCAGTTTTCCTCCCAAAACATGCTGCAAAATCTCAATCTAGGATGTTGTCCTTGATGGAACTCAAACAAACATCAGAGTGCAGAAATTAAAGGCCACGTTTTCTGAATAACACAACTGAGGAACAAACGTTTGGATTCCTGATCATTATTCTCCGGGAAATCCCGATTTCTCTCACCAGGAACTGAAGTCTCTGACGCTCCGATTCTGGAGTGAAGGAGCTGGACATGGGAATGATCTCTCCTGACCGGATGATCAGAGCCCTGAAACACACACACAACAAAGTCATGCTTACCTTTACTTTACTAAAGAGCAAAAACAGCATAAAAACAAACAACACGAAACTTACTAATACAGATACTAGCCCAACCTATCAAAAGCTAAAGACAAGAAATCATTTTTAAAGGAGCCGTATGTAAGATTGTGGCCAAAACTGGTACTGGTATCACTTTCAAATTACGGTAGAGCGGTGTATCGGTGAACTTTTGCACCATATTGTACTTTTTCGAGTTTGTATGTGGGCAAAACTGAATGCATGGATTGTGTGAAATCTACCGGAGACGAAAATGCTGCTAAAAACAAAGCAAAATAAAATCTACATTATTTTCCTGTCCAGTCCATTTAATCATACACTAAGTGAAGAGTTCAGATGCAAAAGCCTCTAAGTGCCATTTGAAATTTTCTTCTAGAATGATCATTTTTATCAAGCGTGTATATTTAAGCTCAGTAATTTCACTTAAATGGCATGAAGATTGCCTATTAATTTTCCTTTAAGTGAAATTACTGAACTTAAATATACACGCTTGATAAAAATGATCATTTTAGAAGAAAATTTCAAATGGCATTTAGAGGCTTTTGCATCTGAACTCTTCATATATTAATAAGATATAAATAATATAACCACTGGTCTAACACTATAAAACACAGATATATTCCAGATACATTCACCAGATATATTCATTGCAAGCATGATTCTGGAAGCAACTCATACTGCAATGCACCAAAGCCCTGCATGAGTTTTTGTTGTGTGTGATATTGTTCCCTGACCTACAAAAATATATCCCTATATCAGATTGCAAATATATGTAAACCTATGAGCTGAGCTTTATCCTAGAGACAGTGTTTGCCACATCGTTAGACGTCTTTATTAAAACTTGCAAAATGCAAACACATTACGCATCCACCGAACAGGACTCTTCTCAGCTAAATTCTTCTGCACTGCATAAATTAAACAAGTGTATGTGAGGAAAGAGGAAGAGAGAGAGAGAGAGAGAGAGAGAGGAAGAGAGAGAGAGAACTCACTTTGGAGAATCGGTGTGAAGATGAGGAAAACTGCCGCAGTTCCACGTTAAAATCTTCATCATTGGTATCGTCCTCCTCCTCAGTTTCTAAGTGATGGTACCTATCAGATCGTGCTGCGATTGAAAACAATTACATGTCAGATTGGGCTGTGATGTTAGGACGCTCTCATGTCAGTTATTTTAACACATTATGCTACATCTTAAAGTGAAGTTCACTGAAAAATGAATATTCTGTCATCTAGCTCTGTCATATATAATACAATACACAGAACAACTTCTGAAGGAGAAGAAACCTAACAAAAAATACCAAAATCTGTATTTATTTCATAACATGCAAACAATTTGATAATGATGGGTCCAAAGCACTAAGCAAGAGCAAATTATTGAAATTTCTCCAAACAAATGACCAAGAATCATATCATCAACCAACTGTGCTTTACTAATATGAGAGCAATCTATCAGTTTGGGAACATCTAATCCTCTCTTAAGACATACAAAACAGACACCCTGCTCAGCCTGCATGGACCATGAAGGACAATGAGTTCACTCCTGCTGTCACTCACTGTCAAAGTAGCTAGTGTCATCCTCAGACTCCAGCTGGGGGATGAACTCTGCCTTCTGCCTCAGCAGGCTGTTCCAGTCCAGGCTGTGAAAGAACTGGTGGTGCTTGACCTCATACGCCCCACCTGCTGAAAGATATACATCCAATCGCATTTAAGAAAAACTTAACATGAACGATAAAGCAACAGCCAATCCATTCTATTTCTATTTTTAATAAACATTAGTTGTTATTTTGTTGCATTTCACTGCTTCCAGTGATGCCAGAAACATGCCACTGGAATCTTTTTGTGTCACCAGAAATTTCAATGTGCACAAAATTGTCTAAACTCTCACTGGTGGTCAATTATAAAACAGCTGGATTTAGCTTTTTTATATGGGTGGGTGCATATAAGCAATATCAAATAGAATATGGATTATGCCTGTGAGTGAACTGTGAGGCGGCATCTGTTTTAATGGCCAAATGGCTTATGTTATTAAGGGACAAACAAGAAATAATATGTAAATTCAAATATGTAATTTTGTTTTGGAAAATTCATTTATTTTGTATGTTTTTTGGATGGCATTTAACTATGCAACACAAACATATCTAAAATACCTTAATGGCCAATTAGACATATTTACTTGCCAAAAGCAATTTTTACTCACTTTTGGTGCTTGGCAAGTATTGTTGCAAGTACTTTGTACCCTTACCAGTGCCGAGGCGCTCCAGAGGGTTCTGTCTGAGCAGTAGGGTGATCAGCTCCTGAGAATCAGCTGGTGGAGCTTCCTCTCCCTCCGGCCAGTTTATTTCATCTAAGACAAGAAGCAAACAGTTTCATCCTCATTGACTAAATGGAACAAAACAAAAAATCATTACTTTTCATTCAACATGAAAGCTTTAACACCTCCACCACTGTAACACAGAACCTTTCACATCATGCACAGCACCAAACTAATGAATACAGACAATATATTTACATCTGAATGAAATGCAATAATTAAAATGCATAAAAATGCCTTCTACATATAAAGAGGCATACATAAAACATCCTAATATCCACTTTATCATGCATCAATTCTAGCAAAGTGCATGAATTTCAAGTATTCATTAGTTATCTGGCATTTTACAATAATCAAAGACCAGGCCCTTGACACAACTGTAAATCAACCAAGTTAAAAAAGAAAAAAAAAGAAAGAAAAGAAAACTGAGCTCAAAGGCCAGGGGGTTTATATAAATGAAGAGCTGTACTTATTTATTTTCCAACTGTCTCTACAGCAACATGTGCCTCACTTTTGAATCACATTAAGAAGCATTAATATGCATCCAAGCCCAGAGCAACAGCAGCTAGCTGTGCTCATTAATTAAGCCTTACACCCACGGTAACCCTTATAACAAAAAACTAACACTAATGGTACTAATTCCTGTTTCATGAGAACATATCCAGAGAGATGTTTACAGAATGACAGGTGGAGGATAAGAACAGGAGATTTTCATATCTGTGGGGTCTTTTGCTGATCCTATGCGAGACTGATTTAGTATTAATAAGAAGCTAAATTGAGACTACGCAACACAACCTGCTAAAGCTCTTGCTGCATGAAGCTAGAATGTATTGCATAATAGGAATTCAGAAAGCGACTGACCGCTGATGACCTGGCCGAACAGCTCTTCTGGAGTGTCTCCAAAGAATGGTACACAGCCCACCAGAAACTCATAAAGGATGATGCCCATTGCCCACCAATCCACAGGCTTCCCATAGCCTTGCCTTAGGATCACTTCTGGAGCAATGTATTCAGGAGTCCCACACACCTATAGAAAGAAATGTTTGCAGATGTTACAACCTAGAGACCTAGAGATGTTACAAGCTACAGAAACTGAAAGTCTTTTTTTACTTTAAGATTGGTCTTAGCTTTTTTAATCATTTATCCAAACATGTCTCATGTTTCAGATTTGAATTGAAATGAAATATTTGATTTGAACACCTTGGTTAACTGCAAGTTGGTCAGACTAAATACACAGTGGCTGTGTTAATGCAACTGGTCCCAAATCTTTAGAGCAGATATCACTATATAGATATCTCATAGAGGTTATGCCAATGACAATGCGATTTCAAATGAAATATCAACTTCTCAGGATTTCCATAGAGAATTGGATCTGTACCTGTTTATCAGAGAACTCTCTAGCATCCTTCTCGATGTGACCCTCATAGAGGTTAGTGGTCATGTTCATCAGACCAACTTTCGATAGGCCAAAGTCTGTTAGCTTGATGTGTCCCATTGAAGTGACCAACAAACTGTCGTAATGTAATAACACGGGAGACAATACAACAAATAATTAGTCATGTATTAGCAGTATCAGAGCAAAACCCGGCTGAAAAAAAAATATCAGCTTAGGATGCCATGAACTTGATAGCAGATTTGTTGCCAGTCCAATGTGGTCTACATGCTCGGTTGAAACCAGGTCCACTGGCTGCTTGTACCAGCTAACAGGACCTGATCAACTCAAAAGTACTTTGAATCAGCTACCAGATTCTGTTTTTATTTTTTTATTTTTTATTTTTTTAGCAAGGAATGGTGCATGTTTAATTTTTGAGTAGCTCACTTGTCTGGTTTGAGATCTCGATGGACGATTCCATAGTTGTGGAGATATTCCAGGGCTAACACAGTCTCAGCAAAGTACATTCTGGCCATGTCCACAGGGAGAGGACCCATATTCTTAAGCAATGTAGCACAATCCCCTCCTGACGGGATAGGAAATGTACAAATGAATGCTGCAAAGAACTCTGGCTTGGCTCCTTAAAACTGTGTACATTTTATATCAATGTAAGTGCTAATGGTATTTTACATAGAGAACATGTTGAATAAATACATTACATTTGTTTGCATATTTGAAAGTCAAATATATTTGTTGGTTCATGGGAAAGCACTTTGTACTTTCCAAAATTTGTTTTATTTTATTTGATAATGCCTTTAAAAAAATGAATGCTACTTAATTAATTAACAATAAAGTTACTTTTTGAAAAAAAAAAAAAGTAACAAAAAACAAAGAAAAAGAAAAGTTATTTACTTTTCTATTAAATTTATGTACATCATTGTGTGTAAATACTTTAATAAATGGAGATTATAGAAATGTCAGGCTGGTCTAAGACATAGCAGGTGGATTCCAAATGTTAAATATAGTTCCATTACTATTACCAGGTCATTTTATTTATTGGTGCCTGGTCACCCTGCAGCCCGGTTAACATGTTACGATCATAAAATATAGCTATGTAATGTACTTTTTGTGTTACAGCTTACCTTCAACATACTCCATAACCATGCATAGATGTCTGCGTGTCTCAAAGGAGCAGTACATGCTGACCACAAAAGGGTTTTCAGCAAAGGTCAGGATGTCTCTCTCCACAAAGGCCTGTTGGATCTGGTTCCTGAGCATCAGGTTCTGCTTGTTGATCTTCTTCATGGCAAAGCGTTGTTTTGTCTCTTTGTGTCTCACTAAATACACCGCACTGTGATGGAAAAAACAACATTCTTGTATTAAATTAACAGGCATGTGTATGGCAATTTAACATATAGTAACAAGCGTAACAGAGAAAACTAATTTAAAGCAACACCAAGTAACTTTTGCTCTGTGGTCACCCTACAGGTTGGAAGCGGAATTGTCCATTACTGCTGTCGTTTATAATTTAACCTACCACAGCCTACTGTCGCATGCACGCTTGTTGTTTATTCAGCACCGGTTTTGGAATGAACGAGGTCCACAGACAAGGTAGAGTATGTTGCATGATTTCATTAAAATTATGATGTATTGCGACATCATACACAAAGAAAAACTAAATAATGACTATTGTAACACCTGACATAAAGCAAGTTTGTAATTTTCTAATGTCTTATTAGAACTACAGAAACTCGACCCGATCTGGCAATCTTACAAAGCGTTGTTATAGCAGATATAGGACCGCAAAGCGAATCCAGAAGTGCCTTTCATGCTGTTACTACTTATTGAACCACTGAAACGATTTTGTAAACATAACTTTAAGGTAAAAAATCTTACATGGTGTTGCTAGAGGACTTGGTGTTAAAGGACTATGCTTTGAAAGGATTATTATGAATTTGCTTACTGTTGCCCCTTTTCCACCTAAGCATTTTGAGTGGCGGTTCGGAGCCGGTGCCTACTCGCGAACCAGTTCTTTGTGTTTAGACAGCTAAGCTAAAAATCGATTCTAGGCCAGGAAAACAGTACATATGATTTATTGAGATAGTAAAAAAAAACACGGGGTGGATTTTTATCATCCTAAGGTGGTTTTGCTCACACACTGCCAACACACATTTATGTTTAACACCATGTAAAAAAAGAATTTTCCATAAAGGTGCCCTTTAAAGAAAGGCTTTCTACAAAACAAAACTTAATTTAGTGGTCAAAATCTGACCCCATCAAATCTTCAGATATATTGCGCATCTTACTTATGCACTGTTCAATTTTCATAACCAGCATAGATGTAAAAAAAATAAAAATAACATTATAATATTTTAACAAAAATTAAACTAAATGTGCTTATTTAATGGCTGCTATACATATAGTGGGCCTACAAACTCTCTCAAACTCAAACTCTGTTAATATTGAAATTAACATTAACAATGTTTTAGTTTAGTGCAGTTTATTAATAGTTAACTAATCTAATTAAGTGTTACCGATTTTTTTTATACACCGTTTCAGAGGTCTCGTGAGTTCAGTGTTGGACATGTCAGATGTTTTAAGAGAGATTGAAATGAGTTGTCTGCGTATCGGACGTGTCATTAGTGGACGTCCAGCCAACGGCACGCTTGTGTGATTATCTCGGCAGTTTAGGACATAGCGCAAGATTTGCGCCAATACAGAAAACATTTAATCACTGGATAAGTTTTTTCGTTTATTGAAATGTGATTTATGTCAGCTGAAGGGGCATTCGGAACGCTTTTTAGAGAAGATATGCAACGTGTTTTTTTTGTTTTTAACCACAATTCACACACCGTGGTAATTCAGGAGAGAAAAAAACTCCACATGCTTCACATGAAACTGCGGTCTTCCGACCTTTCACTATCGTTTTAATTGATTTCGATTAATATGCGTGAGGGAGAGAGACCAAAACATTCGCTGGGCTCTGTAGTCAGAGGAAAAACAAACAGGTTCTGAGAAGGGTCGCAAGTTGAACCAACTTTGAACCAACTTTGAACCAGCACCAGTTCCGAACCCATTCTTTTTTGGTGGAGAAGGGGTTTGTGCTGTATGTACTGCAAACCATTTGTTTAAAATAGGATGTGAAACAAAATGTAGTATACAGTGCTAAACATTCACCTTACAATTTGCTGTCACTTACCCATAAGCCCCATTACTGATCAGTTTGATCATCTCAAAGTCGAGCTCACAGGGTTTGCGCCGGGACCGTAGTGCTGCGCTCAAACTGTGGGACTAGATATATATATGTGTGTTATGTAGACTTTTGATAGCAAATGCATCAGAATTCTCAAACTGTAAAAATAGTTGCATATTTCTTCCTTACATTTTATTTTATTCTAGAAAATGAGGTAACACTTTATTTTAGTGTCCTTGTTAAATGTTACATGTAAGTACATGTAGTTAATTAATATTACTCAGTAGTTAAAATGTATAATTACACTGTAACAAAGACACCCTGAAGTGTAACCAAATTTTTTTTTTCTCTTACAGTATATCATAGTTGGTTATCTTTATTATATTCCATGTATTTCTTAATAACATTTATCATTATAGTAGTTCACTAGTTTGCTGTCTTGGGTAATGTGTTTAGATCAAAGTACTTACACTGACAGACTCATCCGTCTCAGGGGTTTCTGCAATCCCACTGTCGTAGCTGGTTAACTGGGCAATTTCTGAAAGACAATGACAAATAATTAGATGCTGGACTAATTTTAAGCAGTGGTTCTCAACCTTTTTCACTCCAAATCGATACAAAAAGGTGCTTCAGTTCAGGGGTCAATATATTTTTATTTTTATTATTATTAAATCATTGAACAAAATATTCTGACAGTAGAGCTTCAAGAAAGCTTTTTTTCTCCATTGTATATATTTGTGAAACAGTCAGAATGTTTTTCCATTATTGCAGACAACATTAGTGCACAATTTAGCGGGAACAAAAAAAGATAAGGACTAAAAAACTAAAAAAGAAAGTCAAAACAAGTCATTTTTTCCAAAAGAGTAACTTGGAAGAGCTGACTGCTGAGGTTTGTAAATGACTTAAATGGTGTGGAAATCAACAATTAAATCTACACACATCATGAAACATTTATGCTAAAAAACTGCAACTCTAAGCAAATCCCAGTGCTGCAGTTCTCAGGAGTCTACAAAAGTAACCGATGAACAGCAGGAGGTAATGAACTGGAGGGTCGTTCAGCTGTCTCTAAAAAGAACTAAGCCCACCAGAAAGCCCTAACAACAGCTGCCTATCTCCATTTTCAACCATCACACTAAATGATTTGGATGTTCTCAGAGGATTAGAAAGCCTTAGAGGGCTTTGTAACCAACACTGCTTTGGCAGAGTTGGCAAGACTGAGGCATCAAGGTCTATGGCATATTCTGTTCTCATTACCAATAATGATAGTCTTGAGAACAAATTCAGAGATTTCGTGACAGAATATTGTGCCCATAAAAGGCTTTCAGATAACACTACAAACTAACAAGAAATAAAACTCTAAAGAAAGGATACAAATCATATTTTCTGCACGTAGGCTCCTGACGTTGAACATATAAAATGCATAGATACAGCACTTAAAGGCACAATATGTTTTTGTTTTTTTTTTTTTGCTTTAAAAATAGCAAAAATAACTGTATCTATGCTATACATTTTTATTAGATGATTACTTACATTATTACATTATCCCGACAGTTTTCACCAACTTTCAAATCTGGAGAAATTTATAGTTTAATTCGAAGACAAGGGACGTTTCTTTATTTCTGTTTCGTCGCCCGTCTATGGCGTCAAATACCCTTAGATTCCTCTATTTTCTCTAACTTCCTGCGGAACCCGTCGAAACCACCAAATACAAAGGGGAACAGCGGACTACCAATAAAAGCAAATAAACCGCCAATAAAAGCAAATAAAACGACGAGAAAAAAGTAGTAGCTAGTATCATTTTGCAACTGCACCAAACTTGACTGAGACCAGGGCTGTAGTACTCGAGTCCGGTCTTGGACTCGAGTCTGGACTCGAGACCGTTTTTCTATGGTCTCGGACTCGTCTCGGACTCGCTGGTATTAGGACTCGGACTTGTCTTGGTCTCGGCCACTGGTCTTGCCAAATATGGCTTTTGGTCTCGACTGAGTCCAACATTTTTGTATGTGTGTTCATTTATTACTAGCCTATCAGGGTAACGTTAACTTAAAAAATGCCCAAATTAACCGACCAAGTGCTCACTACAGCGGAGCGCGTCTTTTCATGCTGTTACTATACTGGGTGTTGCGCACGATTCTAATGATTCCTGCAGATCTCCCATTTATAATGTGGGATATTCCCGCAATCGTAATCCACACAGATTATAAAATCAAATTATTCTTTTAATAACTATCTGCCAGACGCAATTTCTCAAACAGCGCGAGTGTTCAACAGTTCCGCATCTTCTCTTCTCTCATTTGTTGTGGAAGGCGCATCAAGCGCTGCTGCGATACTACACACTTCAGGAGTCGGGACATGACAGAATATTCACTTGCATTCGGGCCAGTAGTGCATCGTGAATAAAGCTTAGCATTTGCAGGTCTTTTTAAGTCTTACCAGTTTACCATTCAAGCAATTTTAAACCATCAGTCCTCGTGCGCTCTCTGGGATGACTATATGCGCACATTCATAAAAAAAAAACCTTAAGAACAGCTGGCCAGTAACAAAAGTTATTTTTCACTGATTAGCTTGCTTTAACACTCAAAACTGTGTCAATTTCGGTCTTCGTGAGTATAATGGTCTAAACATAGTTGGTTTTGTCTTTAATAAGCATAAAACGCATGCCAGTATAATGAAGAGAGAATCCATGCAATAGCTCTTAAAGCGACAGTAACGATATGTGTCGGTCATTAATTTGTCGTCAAAACAACAAAAGAGAGCTTTAAGTTAAAGGAATCAGGATTAATAGCCTATATGTTTAATTTATTCAGGACTAAAATACTATCCAGTGTTATTTTCTATTTGATTACTTTATTCAGTTTCTGTCTATGAATACTATAGTTAGACCTATTCAAAAACGTTTCTCTTTATTTGTCTTTATTTGTATCTTTATTATATTTATTTGTGTAACTTTGTTCAATTTAATTGAACAATTTAAATCAAGCCTTGTGTTGTGTAAATTCTTAAAACATTACCCCATTGCAAAAATTGCAATGAGCAAAAACATTTAGGCAAGATAAATTTAATAATTTTGTTTGACAAAAATGAAATTCAGGCCCTGAAGACTTCTTTTTTCCCTGTCCTGGACTCGGTCTTGACTCGGACTCGAACCTTTTTGGACTTGGACTTGACTTGGACTCGAACCTCTTTGGACTCAGTCTTGACTTGGACTCGACTAGTCCTGGTCTTGGACTCGAGTATGTATTATATAGTTATGGACCACGATTACGCTTTGTCTGCACGTTCTGCTGCTGGAGCCAGCTCAGTAAAGCGCAAATGCACGCGTGAAAAATATGACTCGAGAAGGGTTTGGGACAGGAGAAGAAGCATGACACGGGCATGAAGCATGACACATGCATTTAAAAAAAAATGGAGAGACCTTCGTGAGAAGCTAAATCTACAGAGAGATGCCGATCTTGCTTGCATTCTAATAAACATGTAAGCACCCATTCAGCTAACTATATCTATCAATATATTTTGTGAAACGATGATGTCATGTGTAAAACGCAGACGGACTAGCTCTCATGTATAGTATAATAAGGTAGAAAGTAGCTTCATATGCAGTTGACTAACGTTATCTTGTTCAATATTATAGTATAAACATAATTATAATTATTAACGAAAGGTGACCGTGTTTTTAAACATCTATTAATACAAGCTAGATGGAATATTGATTTAATAGAGGTCTGATAATTAATACATCTCTCCGTTTGAAAAGACGTGATTGTCAAAATACTAAGGTTGTGAGCATTAAGATTGTGAGCTTTAAAAGTAAACCCTTTAAAGACTCATGGTGTGAAGTTCGGGGGCAAATAAATGTTAAATGAATGAGATAAACTGGTGTACAACAAATCAGTAGCCCTTTTGGGAACGGATGCAGCGTGAAAATACCATGTCAGGCAACACTAATATTGATCTTGACAATGTTAGTCTCCTGTCTTTTTTAAATGTCGTACACTGTACATTTAACTTACTCTTATTATGACTTAATTTCTAATTGGTGTGTTTATAGAACAGCATTCTGTTGCGCGAGCATGCACTCGCACAAATGCGACCACATAAAATTATTTTTAACTCACACATTCTCCAAAAATGGTCGCAGTCTGGAACCATGTGCTGCAGTGTAAATTGTAATACAACACCAAAGTAGTAGAAAATGTGTGCACAATTGTTATTTGTCCAAAAGAAAGTGCATAAAATGAATTTATACTGATAGACTTTTAATTATTTATTTTACAACACCAGACCATTAAAAAGCAGAATGCAGGTCTCAATCCAATTGAGAATTTACTAGTGGACCTGAAAATGATTCCCATAACTAACAAAATGCATCTATTAAATACAAATTAGAAGGGATAAATATGTATGCAAAATATTATATTTGTATTCAACAATTAATAACTTGACCAATTTGTAAATTTTGTTTCATTTTGTCATGAAAGAATATTGTTTGTTGATCAGTTTAAAAAAAGCCAAATTAAATCATCTGTGGTCCAATGTTGTTAAACAATAAAACATGAAAACTCTAAACAGAGTGAACATCTTATCTTATTAAAAGTTTTGATGCAAACAGGAAAATTCAGTAACTAAGGGGGCTTTTACACTGGGCTCGTTTGCTACGGTCCGAGCCCGAGCGCGTTTGTTTCCGGCGCCTCCAGCAGCTTTGGTCTGGTTTCACACTCAACTTGATTCTATCGAACCCTGGTGCATTTGCGTGCATCTTACGTCATCACAAACGTGTGCGGCGCATGATAGAAAGCAGAACGTGGGTAAATATTGTGTTTTTTTATTAATGTGCTGCTATTATGAGCAGTTGAGTGAA
>JAOTRC010000034.1:29490783-29504589 GCA_027497675.1 Cyprinella lutrensis
TTTAAACAAAACATATAATGGTGACAGTTCAACTTTGACGCATCAGTGAATGATGAGATATTTTGCTAAATAAAATGATTCTGTCAGAAGAATGGCGTGAGAATTTTATGACGTCTGTTCCATCTGTGTCATCTCAGTGAGCTTTTACGACGTTTTACGCATTTTAGCATTTTTCGATGTTTCAGTGTAGATGAGAAACGTTTAGAAAATGCTTGAAAACACTAGTGGACAGAGAATGGTTCAAAACGAAAATGGCATTTTCAAATGTAGATGCAGCCTTAGGTTCACTTTAATGGTGCATTCATACTGACAGCGATTTATTTGCTTGATGCCACCAGATTTCTTTGCGGTCGGTTGCAGGTATGGTCTTCTTCCTATAATAACGTATCTAACTGCTTCACATGGTGGAATTCTACAAAAAAAGTACCCAAAGTGGCCATTACTACTTGAATCTCTTCAAAAGCCACTGAAAACGAATGACTTAAGAGACACTTTGTTGCTTCAAAACGCTGCCAGTGAATGCACACACATATTTCAACCACCTGAAAAACATGCAGCACTTACAGAGACGGTGGAGCTGGGTGTGTTTGTTCCATAGCCAGAGGAGGGAAGCGATGCCAAGGACCAGCGTCGCCCATCAGTTCTACAAACACAGACAATCCTTCAGTCCATATACCCTCAACTAATTACAAGTGCTGTATAGAATCATCATCAGTAAATTGCATATACTAGATTGCATTGAGAGGCAAGTGTTACATTAGTACTGTAGATAAAAGGAAAATGCTGAGCGAGTCATTTATTTTCAAAGTAGATCAAATGAAAGACAGTGGCAGTGTAATCCATGAGCTAGGGCTGCTATCATTTCGAGCAGAGGGCTCTGTGCAATTTCCAAAGGGCCTGGCTGATTGAATGGTCTGATGATAATAACAGGAAGACAAATGCCACAAACACTGCATGGGAGGAGAGATAAATGGGTAGAGTAAATACAGAAAAATCCCCAAAATGGTCATGCAGGCACTTAATGTCAATATCCACAGTGAACAGTTATGTATATGGGAAACTTTGTGATACATTATGGTTGATTTCTGGGACAAATGTACAACAAGTATAATAGAGTCAATCTCATGAATCTTATATCCAGGTCACATTTCACCCCACAATAAAAAGAAATAACATGTAGTAATTATGTATGGATTTCTAAAGTCACATTGGAATTTTTGTTATGGTTTTAAAAATAGCTTCATTGTGTGAAAAAAAAGCTTCAATCTGACCTGAACATGTTTATGACAGGTATCATGAGATTTGCTCAATAAACTTAGTTTGAATTACCTGTCTGCCCTTAGTCCATGACTAGAGGATTATAAATAGTGAAAACATAATAAATAAATACATAAATAATAGTAATTGGAGTTTTTTTTTTTAAGTTATAAGAATTTTAGAAACAAAAGACACATTTTTCACCCCATCCTGTCTGATCAAACCGAGTTTGACTTGACAGGTTTAAATATGAACTTCTGAACCACGGTTTTAAATTTGTTTCCATCTAAAATTGTAGAAAGACTGTCAGCTCCTGAGGTTTTCAAAAGCAGAAACCAGAAGCTTTTATCAGCCACACACTCCTCACATCAAAGATTATTGTTTACTTGAACACTGTACTGATATGCTGATATTCCTGACAGATCTGGACCACCTATTCTAATAATACAGCCATTTATCCCTCAGATTGTGCATTTTGAGCACTGGTTTATACAGTACGTTCATCTTTCAACATTTTGTATTTTCTATTATACACCACCATAATTATCCTAAGGTGTTGTGGGTGTTTGCTTGTCCTAGTCAAAAGAGCCCAGTCCAAGTCTCTATGATAATCTTGTCCCTAAATATGACTTGGGCCCATCTTTTTTTTTCATTCATTAAGGTAAATTTTGGGTAGATTAGAAATATAGAAAACTGAGATGTCCCATGTAAATAGCATTCATATCTGTTTCCATGTCATTACCTGCGTGTGAAGGAAAAATGAGCTGAAGCACTAGGGGAGAAGTTCCTAGGGCTGTCTTGTGGACTGGTGCCTAAAAAAAAAAAAAAAAAAAAAAAAAAAATCACATTTTTTTTTTTACTGTGCCAACAATACAATATTCAATAGCATTGAATCTTATAACAATTTTATTGACATCCTCTTCAGCAGTTCCAATTATGACCGATCCAGTTCCACCATCTTTCTTCTTGAAGACAGAGGGAACATTTTAAGTAAATAACAACATTTCAGTTTGTCACAAAAAAAAAATAAAATAAAAAAACTACTTAAAACAGTTTTAACCATATTTTTATGATCCCTTTTTGACAAACAGAAATAACAAACAAAAGAAGGGTGAGTTAAACCTAGAGATAGGCCAGAAATGCCCCACACCATTGTCGCCATATGTTCACTCTTATTAGCTGAACCCCACTGTTTCTAGGGGGATTGCTTTTGGCAATATGGCCATTTGAGGGTCTGGGACATCCCAAATCATGGCCATTCGAGCAAAACAGCTTTTTGCCCTGTAATAATTACATATAATTAACCTGATTGAATAAGGGAAGTAGTTAATAGTTAATTAACAGCCATGTCTGTGGCCCCACCGGTGTTGATAAAGAGAGGCCCCTGAGCTTTGCTTGTGGTCACTGCTCATTAGTAGTGACTTATTTACTTCTGATATTCACACACAACTGATAAACAGAGACAAATGATTTGAAAATAATGGAAATAAACTAATAATGATGTGGAATTTGCAAGTTATTAACTGGGGTTTTCAACATTTGATGCCAATCTAATGGAAATACAATTCATAACACATAGAGTATACGATAGAATACTAAGTAATTGATAACACTTTACAATAAGGTTAACTTGTTAACATTAATGAATTAACTAACATGAATTAACCATGACCAATTGATTTGTGACTGTATTTGTTCATCTTTGTTAATAAAAATATAGCAGTTCATTGTTTATTCATGTTAGTTAAGAGTGCATTAACTAATATTAAAAAATACATCTCTTGATTTTAATAATGTATTAGTAAATTTTGAAATTAATATGAACAAAGATTAATAAATGCTGTAAATGTGCAGTTTGCATTATTAATATTATTTTCAGTTTTGCAAACGTGCATTATTAGTTCATGTTATAATGAACATTATTGTAAAGCGCTTTCAACTAATTGATTCCTATAAAAAGTAATGTATTTCTACTTTCTATTCATAAAATAATTTTGGGGGAAAAAAGGATTAATATTGTTTCCAACAAAAATAATAAGCAGCACAAACATTTTCAATTTTGGGAAAATAATAAGAAATGTTTATTGAGCACCAAATCAACATATTTGAATGATTTCCGGAATATCATGTGCCACTAAAGACTGGAGTAATGATGCTGAAAATTCAGCTTTGCAATTAGAGGAATAAAATTACATTTTTAAATACAGAGCTGTTCAGAATCATTTGCCCTCTTGGTAAATATGATCAAAGATTGTTGCAAAACAAAAACATACATCTGCATTGTTAATCATTTTGATATTGTATTTAATTAAAAAAAATGCAAAAATCTACCCTTTCATTTAAGTAAAGATGTAATTTTGAAAGTGTGTGTATGTGTGCGTGTGTGCGCGTGTGCGTGTTTTTTCAAGAGAACAGCTCTGAGTCTTCTCATATAATGCCTGATGTGTTTGGAGAACACCTGACAAGAGATCAGAGACCATTCCTCCATACAGAATCTCTCCAGATCCTTCAGATTTCCAGATCCAAGTAGACGCTCCTTCTCTTCTCTTCGTTCTAAGATTTCTAGCACAGACTGTCAGTTTTTGAACCAAACCCCTATTATGAATTTAAAAAAAAAATAGCATTTTTGGCACCAAACACTTAAGATGTGGTTGATGCACACAGGGATAATAAAGTAACCCATGTCTAAAATGAAATGCTCTACAGTATCTTTAATGCTGTGGGCCTAATTTTCTGCCAGTCGTCCTGGACATCTTGTTCAGATGCATGGCATCATGGATTCGATCAAATACCAACTGATATAAATAAAGAAATCAAAACCTGAGAGCCTATGCTAGAAATCTTATAATGGGCCATGTTTGGATCTTCCAACAAGACAGTGATCCAAAAACAAACATCAAAATGGTTTCAAAACAAATTGAGTCACTGGGCACAAAAGCAAGCATCTGCAACGACCATCTCAGTTCCAGGCCAATAGAAAATGAGTGAGCTGAACTGATGAGAAGAAGCACCAAAATGGATCTGGAGGGAATCTGCATGGAGGAATGGTTTCTGATCTCTTGTCAGGAGTTCTTCAAACTCATCAGGCATTATATAGGAAGACTCAGAGTTGTTATCTTGGAAAAACAGGGTTGCAAAAAGTATTTAATAAATATTTGTTCCAAACGTGTACAAGTAAAAGGGCAAGGGCAAATAATTGTTCCCAACAAGGGCAAATAATACAAGGAGGCAAATAATTCTGACCAGCACTGTACATTCAATAATATTTCCCAATATTAATGTTTTTACTGTATTTTTGATCAAATAAACAGTGCCTTGGTGAAGAAACTTCTTTCATTTTTTTTTAAACATACTTACCCCCAAATTTTGAACAGTATTGTAAATCAACGTATAAATGTATTAAACTTTATCATCATATAATTCAGAACTCAAGTCTTTAAATGCTATTCTAAATGGCATCTGAGAGCACATGCTGTTATGAGCCAGTTGACTGCCTCTAGATTTCAAGACTATAAAACTAAAGTGACACTTAATCAGATTAATACACTGTAATTAAATCAACAGTAATGCTGAATGCTCTTTAAAGGTTTCCAATAGAGCACAGGGGCAGTGTGTGCACAGTCGGCAGAATGAGTAAGACACAGATCTAGCGGACAGCTCGTGAATTAGACAAAAGTCTGCTGCTCAGACACATCAGGTTTTGTGGACCTGGACGTGGTAAAAAAGACAGCTGTCTAGGTATGTATTAGATTTTGCCCAAATAAAGTGTGAAGGACCACATTTCCAAGAAAGGAGCCAATTAAAAGGTTGATGAAGCTGTGGTTTTGTGGATCAATGATATTTCACTATGGGCAGGAAAATACTGTGAAATAAAATCCAAGGGTCACTCGAACGGACATCAAAACCATAAGTATTTGTGTACATACACAAACAGAGAAACACACTGAACCGGTTACCTGTGTGTGATGATAGAGGTGAGTGAGGTCGAGGAAGGGCTGATGACTGTCCACTCCCTATTAGACTTTTTCTGTTGCTTGTTCTGCAGCTAGAAAAACAAACCAAAAAAATTTGTTTTGTGAACAGACCACTGTGTTATAGAAAAGTGACAACAGCAATACTATTTGAGAGGCATTAATACCATATTTGTGCATCTCTCATTACATAATCACTGTAGCAAATGTAAATAGCGACAGATGTACCATTATAGATTATAGATAATGGATTTAGAACTGCATTGGTAAATAGCAAATATAGTTTCCTCGAACACTGCTCTGGGAACATGCCAAGAAAAAAATAAGATCATGAAAATTAAACTAACTCTTCTACTGTACACGATCTTAGTGAATTTTTTAACACCATTTCACATCCACACTCTATGCCAGGGGCAGATTCATGCACCAGGGGCCCATTCAACCATGTGCCCCCTCAGGTTTTTCGAGCCAAATGGATTTGAATGCAGCTTCTAAAAGACAATAAATAATATCTTTAATTTTGATAATGTGATTAGAACATTCAGTGAGTCATGTGATCAACTGCTAAATTCAAATCTGCGTTTGCACTTTGGCTGGTTGTCATGTATCACAACCATTCAGTGTTTACTCTAATCTTAGAATACTGTAGGTACCCTACAAAACAAACAGTGCCAAGTTTTCATATTTTGGTGAAATTCTTAGTTTTGAAGCTAAAACATGTCACAGGACACATGCAAAACCATTGTGTTTTGGTGTGGGTGGCAATCCAATAATTTTTATACTGTACAAACTGTGTATTCTATCCCCAAACTCTAAACCAACTACCCATCACAGAAAACTGCATTTTTAGATTTTCAACCAAAAAAAAAAAAAAAACATACCATCACAGCTGTTTTCCTCATGGGGACTAAAAATGTCCCCACAAGGTCAAGGATTTTGGATATTGCCATCTTTGAGGGGACATTTTGTTCCCATAACATTGAGTTTACCAGAACCACACACATACAAGTACACAAAATACATCTGGCAGGAAAATACACAAATATATAAGCATTACTGACCATTAAACGTCTCAAAATGTAGATTATAGAGAACTTGATTTTTTTGTGTTGCCCTTGGAAACCTCACTTGCCATGTAAGGGCATTGCTAAGGTCTTCTGGGAGACTGAACATTGGTAACTGATTACTTATTGTCTTTACATACAAAAGTCCATTGATGCAAAAGCCTCCTCTAAAGAGTCAAAAAATAGATAATATTGAGTAAAGGCTCTCAGCACATCGTATATGCTAATCAAATACTTTTCACTAAATCCCAGACTCAGCCCATTCAGAAATGACGGTACTTGGGGAGAAACCTACACAGGAGCCTGATAAAAAATGTTAATATTAAACAAAAACTTTAGACAGACTTAGAGGCTTTGGCTTCTGAAATATGTCAAAAGAGCACAACCTCAAGTCTTTATGATGTTCTGACTGCTGTATAATTTTATTTTTCACCTGCTCCACTGAAAACTAATTTCCATAGCTTAATAATAATAACACATATGGCACATATCTATGCAAAAAAATCCCTAACCCCAAGTGTGGGCAATTGGAATAGTGATTCTTTAGCAGCACAGTAGTGGAGGACAGGGTGAAATCCTAGAGGGGAATTGAACATGTGACTCTGGCCTCTTCTCTAGTCATTGAACCCAAAGCTGGTGTCTAAATGGCAGCCTGGCAGACATCACTGATGACATTGCAAAGCCCTTGTGATCAACACCTCAGCAAAGAGTCTGTGAAGAGCAACTGTCAGTGAATCTATCACATTCATGGTGGGTGTTAAAGGAATAGTTCGCCCAGAAATTAAAATTTCATAGTTATACTCTCTTTCAACATTTTTTTTGAGGAGCCAAAAAGTATGCATTTAACACAATATTCAGGCTGCTCTTTTGCATACATTGGATGTGAACTACGACTTTAGCCATCTCTATGATTCATAACGTATCCTATCTCACTTGAAAGCATGAATACTGTATTAAAGAAAAGGCCATGAGAAATAAGTGTTTGCCACAGCTCATTATGGGAAAGAAGGTTAAGAAAAAAGAGCTCTCTGAGTTAGATAGGTGAGCACATTGGCTGAAAATGTGCATGGTTTTAGGAAAACAAGAAACACTGTAGTGCAGACGAATATGATTAATAAAACATTGAAAAAAATACTACAAACCATGATATCTTGGAATAGTAGGATATTTGGCAATACAGTATGCTAGAAAATTCGAAACCATTTACATAATTTTACTGCAGGTTGAGCATTAGATGACACTTATATAACTCTAAAATGTCAAGTAAGAAAATGGCAATAAAGCACTTTACAGGGGTCATATTACACATTTGTGTACCATTTTGTTTTAATAGTTTAGCCCACCACAAGGTTTTTTGCACCAAATATATTTGCACTTTCATTGTACATGACCATTTTTCACATTTAATCTGACCCTTAGACTTCAGTTAAGTAAAATTATGTAACTTTGGATATGTGCAGTAAACATTTGAAGACACTTTTGTAATCTCATGTACAATTTCACAAAAAGCTGTTTTTGCAATAAATTGTGTATTGGACCCATGAAACAATTTTGAGCTGTGAAAGTTACTTTAAAAGAAAGAAAAGGAAGAAAAGACCCCTTTAAATGTTAGGCATGGTTCAGTATAATATCTGGTTCATGAGCGCTCAGTTAAAGAGGATCAGATTTTGCTATTTATACAGCTCTTACACACAGGCAGATTAGAAATGAACAGTGCTCAGCTCAATACCTCTTACTGTAACTATGATGACAATTCAATAACTCATGCTACATCTGGAAGAAACCCTCACATAGATGAATATTAAGCAATGTAATGACTGACTCAATGTATCATTAAATGTTATGCTATTTGACAACAGACATTTTGCTTCCGCCGCAGTGTGTAAATGCCTGAATGACACTAGGTTCCTGAGCGGCTGGGCGATGATGTATATTTTTCTACCCTTTCCCAAGCCACATCTCAACCGTGATAAGTGTCTGCTCTGGATAAAGTTATGCGGTAGTTAGACCACAACACCAAATAAACGCGGATAAATTTAACAAGGATGTCTACATCTAAACGTATTTGACCGTTATGTTTTAAATCTCTAACGTAACGTTAGTCTAACGTTAGACGTACTCACGTACATTAGAAAACATTAACGTTAGCTTCTAGCTGCGTTGTACAACATGTCACTTAGCTTCATTAACGTATCTGTAAATAACCGAGATAACAAATGTTAGCAATGTTGTGCTGAATGATTCATGTAAATACTGTAGCACCAAATGGTGATGGCAACGATATGCTGGTTATCATGTTTACACTGTGACTTGTACATCTCTGCCTAGAGCTGAAGCTTTTCATCAACCTTTTCAACAATAAAATGATTAATATATCCCTCCAAAGCATAGTTAAGGTCCTTTAGGTGACTTCAAGATGATAAATAATTTTTCTGTCTCCAAAAATCACTAATTTCCTCCTGTGAAACGTCTCATACTGTGACAGCTGCCATAGCGCCCGTGCCGTGTTTGTCCGAGTGAGTGGAGGGGGCGTGGCTTAGCCATATGTCAATTGCGACTTAATATCTTGCAATTCTGACTTTATATCTCACAATTCTGACTTTACATCACGCGAATGACTCCATATCTAGCAATTCTGAAAAGTAATGGCAGAATTGCTAGATGTAAACTCGCAATTGTGAGGAAAAAACTCAGAATTGTGAGATAAAAAGTCGCAATTGCCTTTTTTTTTTTTCATTCTGTGGCAGAAACAAGCTTCCATAAGATAGGGACTTGTATGTCAATGTAAATTATTTGTACACTCTAAAAATTGTTGGTTTGTCTAACCCAACTTTGGGTCAGCGATTGGGTTAAATATTTGTTTAATATTCATATTTGACCCAAAGTTGGGTTAAAAAAACCCAGCATTTATCTTTAAAATAATATAAAAAGGTGTTGTCTAAAAATAATGGGGCAGAAATCTACAGTTCCCACAGATTATTTACATTTTACTGTAAATTCTGTCATCATCTACCCACTCTGTGTTTCTTGTGGCATCAAAATGTCAAAGCTGCTCAACAAAAAAAGCATAATGATGACTTGCTTGGTTTGTTAAAAGCACTAAAAGCACGATTAGGTCAGAATTGTTCTAAACAAACTGTATTGCTATCTATTATTCAGTAGTCTCTTTTAAATGGCTTAAGAAGTCAAATTCCTCCAAACCGGTTTGACTTTCTTTCTTCCATGGAACATAAAATGGGAAATTGTAAAGACAATTCTAGCCACTCTTAAGTTTTGTTTGATGAACAGACAAAATTAAAGTTTAAAGTCACTAAAATTCTTGCCTTTTATCCCTTTTTGTCATTAGCAAATTGTTATTTTATTTCTAATTCGGCTTACTTTTCCTTTTTAAGATTAGAACTAGATAAGATTCAGTCTCTTCACACACAAAGCTATTTTATGACTTCAGAAAATGTTAAAAATGGCACACTGATCACATTGACAACATTTATTATATTCATTATACATTCATTATAATTACATGAAAAAGAGTGAGTCGAAATAACTCTCTCTGTGTTCCATGGATGAAAGTCTAGTTCTTCAACTTTACAACTGTACCCAAATCTACGCCCATGTATCAAGATGCATGATTGATCTGTCTCTTTGTCTATCCCGTTCTGGATCTTTTCATATCTCTTGCCCCATCGTTCTCAGAAACCCTCCAGAGTTATTCTTTTTCATTCCTCAACGATTTTCTGTCTTCCTTCCTTGTTCCTTATGCCTGTTTGTGTCTTCTATGTGTTAGGTGAAGTATGTGCGAGTGTGTGAGAGAGATGTGTGAAGTTCATGGTATAGTGTCAGTGTGAGCTTGTGTATTTGCATGCATTTGTGTAGCCGAGACGCACAAAGTTAAGGCAACCCTGGAGGTCATATGTAAAGTACTCAGCCTGGCATGGTTCACTAGATGCACGCACACGTTTGCATGGATATTATTTTAAACATTTTTTTTCTGTTTTTGTGGCCATGGAGTTAAATGTTTGTGCATTTGTCCGTCGGTACACATGATTTTAACAGTTCTGTAGCTGTCAGGGGAGGGGAATCACACTGTAAAAAGAACATTATATGATCAGTAAGTTGTGACAACGTATGTTTTTACATTGCTTTAACTCGTCAAAATATTACATACAATTATTTTTAAAAAGTTATCCAAGATTCAACTAAATGTTAAGTTTAACATTTTAAAATTTAAAAGTTGATTGTACATCGTTTAATGATGCGTTCACACACCGGACGCGAATAGCACGTCAGGCACGAATGCTTTCAATGTTAAGTCAATGCAAAAACGCATTACGCGCGTAAAAGATTCCTGCGGCACGAATGAGGCGTAGAGCGCGGCGTGGAAAACGTGAATACACGTTTGTTCGCGCGAATGGCACGAATTGAGCGTCAGCGCGTTAAGCGTGAATGATTTAGTTAGTGCCAATTGTGCATTCACACATTTGACGCGAATTCGAGTCGAAAAATCTGAACTTTGGCGTCAATCCGTGTATTACCCATTGACGTTTCCGGTAGACACAAACACGGCGACGATGATCCCCACGCCGCTGTTCTAGCTCTCAAGAGCAAATACAGTGCGATGAATCTTTCGACGAATGCTCGATCAACATAAAAAAAGAAGGCCGCCAACGGGTTTCGATTTTGACGTGAGACGTGTGTAAATTTCGCTTCAAATTTTTGATTTTACACGCGTCAGTTTCGCTCTTGACGCGCAAATTAACACATAGTGGTCAAGCATCAAGCTAGACGTGGTAGACGAAAATTTGACGCGCTATTCGCATCCAGTGTGAACGTAGCTTATGGCACGTTAACTTTCTTAACAGTGCATAAAGCGAAAGGTTTAAACCAGAAAATTGTAAAAATCTATAAAATTAAATAATAAAATGAATGTACAGCTAATTATAAATAAAAAAAATCTAAAACGAATTATATTAAATCCAATATAGGTAAAATTATAATGTATACTATGAAATATCAATTCAACACTATGAAATATTCAATATGAGATAAGATTACATTTATTATGCAGTTGCAATTGACTGAACTACAACTTCAACTTTTTTGTAAATGCTGGCAAGGAAGAATTAAATTATGAGTGTTTATTATTATTATTAACTCTGTGTGTTAGCTTATGGCAACCTAAACGTAATCTACATTTTAGAACCAGAAATAAATAAAATATCTCTAAAATAGGCTGATAACCGATTTGGTACCGATATATTTTGCATCTATAATAGTTTTTAGTATTATTAGTATTATTACTATTAATATGTTAATTATTATTATTATTAACATTTATTTTTATATTTTCAGTTATATATATATATATAATTCAGTTTTATAGTAATTTTGCTTTTGTCATTTGTCAATAGTTTATTTATATTTTATTTAAATATTTCTATATCGTTTTATTTGTTTTTATTTAAGTTGTCATGGTTCAACTTCATGTATTAAGCAACATTTCTAAAAAAAAAAGTGTGTGTGTGTAATATTTATGTGTTGATCTGGGCTAATGACAAAAACACATTGCATTGCCTTGTTTTTTAGGGTTAAATGAAATATCCATAAACTTAATGGATAATGTCCTGTCAGTTTTTTGTGGTTGTTGGAAGAACCATTAAATAGAACCGAACAAACGTAAATATAAAGTATTAATGAGGAGATGACGAATAGGTTTGATGATCGGATGAGTGTCAACTGATGACTGGCGGGAAACTAAGACAAAGAAACACGTGACGGATGATATTCCATGAAAACAGAACTGAGTATATAACATTACCTACCTTTTATTCGTGAATTATGAGAATTTTGGATGTAAAAATGAGATGTACAGACAGTTTCTCACAAAAGTGAGTACACCCCTCACATTTCAACAAATATTTTAGCATATCTACTCAAGGGACAATGAAACTTGGACATATTTTAGAGTAGTCATTGTGCTTCTTGTATAGCAGTACATATTTACGGTCCTCTGAAAATCACTCAACATACTGCCATTATTGTCAAAATAGCTGGCAACAAAAGTGAGTACACCCTACGTGATAATAGCTGTGCGTCGTTTAACCATGCAAAGCCACGTGTCCTATTCATCATGTTGGTGTTTTTGTCTGCTTGACAGGACCATGCAAATTGTTGTGTCTTGTATTAGAGCAGTTACAATGTGCGCTTTGAGTGCAATTCTCTCTGGATGTTCATCATGGCACCTCATGGCAAAGAACTCTCTAAGGATTTGTGAATTTGAATTGTTGCTCTCCACAAAGGTGACCTAGGCCATAAGAAGATTGGTAACACCCTGAAACTGAGGGTAATGCCGCACACTGCAACAAGTGGGTTTGCATGGCCGTCGTCCCAGAAGGAAGCGTCTTCTGAAGCTGGCTCACAAGAAAGCTCGCAAACAGTTTGCTGAAAGCAACCTGTCCAAGAGTATGAATTACTGGAACCATGTCCTGAGGTCAGATGAGACTAAGATAAACTTGTTTGGCTCAAATGGTGTCCAGGAGTACCAAACATGATGCCCTCCCCCTTCAGAAATTGGGCCGAACGGCATGATAACGAACCCAAACACACCGCCAACAAGACAACTGCCTTGTTTAAGAAGCTGAAGGTGAAGGTTATGGAGTCACCAAGTACTGTATGTCTCCAGACCTGAACCCGATTGAGCACCTGTTGGGCGTCCTCAAGCAGAAGTTGGAGAGCCGTCATGTGTCTAACAGCCATCAGCTCCATGATGTCATTATGGAGGAGTGGAAGAGGATCCCAGCAACAACCTGAGCAGCTCTGGTGAATGCCATGCCCAGGGGGATTAAGGCAGTGCTAGATAAAAGTGGTGCTCACACTAAATATTGACACTTCGAACACCGTTTTGACATGTTCACTTAGGGTGTACTCACTTTCGCTGCCAGCTACAGCAACAATAATGGCTGTATGTTGAGTTATTTTCAGAGAACAGTAAATATATCCTGCTGTAACGGTACATGTATTCGTATTGAACCGTCTCAGTTCGAGGCTTCCGGTTCAGTACGCATACAAACCGAACGATTGCTTGGACCATTTTTCCAGCAAAATTTGCGCTGACGCGGCCAAACCATCATTGCGCAACATCAAATGGCAAATGTAATGAAAGCAGAACGAAACTGCACTACTCATTATGTGCTTCACGCATCGTTTATAAGTTCGGACCAGCAACATCTGTGCAGCTTGAGCCGATCTCCATCAAGCAACTCTGTTACCACACCGCGCTAAGAGATCCGGTAAAGAAAACATCTGAATTCGTCACTGAGGTAATAACATCGCTGCGATAACTAGTGAGATTCACATTTCTCCGTTATTAACCGTAGATCTCTATTAGATCAAAAAGCGCTGTCATGGAAACCAGGAGAAACACTGTGCCGTGAATAAACCAGTAATACTTTACGTCCACAGACCAGCAACATTCACCATGGATTTAATATAGTAACACTAACTGGAACCAGTTTGGC
>JAOTRC010000034.1:29572435-29585217 GCA_027497675.1 Cyprinella lutrensis
AGTATGTACTTTTTCTTCACAAAAAGAGTACATACTTTTAGGGCGTAGTATAAGTAAGCGAATTGGGACGCAGGGACGAAAAAAAGATTTGTTCATTTTGATAAACGAGTTTGAACTGGAGAGTCATTAACGCACATCACAGAACAGAGCAAGCCGACCTTTTGAGTTTATTAAACTTAAACTTTATTTTGTTTAAATGATTGTTTCACTTGATAAGACCCTTATTCATCGTCTTGAATTGTTTAAAGCCCTTTGAACAGTTTGCAGTTTGCACTGAAACTGTCTTTTGGATTTGAACCGTTTGGTTCCCTGTAAAGTTCATTATGGTGAAAAATCCTGGAATGTTCTCATCAAAAACCTTAATTTCTTTTCAACTGAAGAAAGAACGACATGGATATCTTGGATGACATGGGGGTGAGTAAATTATCAGCAAAAGTTTTTTAAAAGGGAACTACTCCTTTAACCACAAATTGCTGGTCAGGAAATAAGCCTAATTTAAGCAAATGCACTTCTTAAAAAGCCATTGCTGTCTCAGAAAAACATCAAAGACAAAATTAAGTTTTTGGCAGAATATGGGAAGTTTGATTCAGATCGGTTCTAAAGAGTTGAGTGTGGAGTGATGAATCGCAATGAAACACGAGTTTATGCTCCAGTGTTATTGGAAGTCTAGTGAGAAATGTAATAATAAATGCACATCCACCACAGTGAATTATGGAGGAAGAGGTTCATTGTTTGGGGAGCATTTTTAGCTGCTGGTATTGGTGAGCTACTTCACTGTGAAAATCATTTACAATCGAGTACAAGGGAATATTGCAGAATGGCTTGCTTCCCACAACTGAAAAGTTGTTATCTAAAGAGGAATGATCCGATGCTATTTTTCAACAAGACAGTGCTCCTGCTAGTGTTGGGCGATATGCTCCATTTTCATATCGTCCTATCGTCAGCCTGTGAGATCGGCGATACACGATATTATCGTGAGGGGGCGGGGCTTACTTATTTGATTATTAACTTTAGCCTACTCATTAATTTCCTTGTTTTATTAACCTACTTCGTTATATACGAGAATCTTTTTTCTATTTTGCTAGCAAATGTGGAGTGTTTATTAATAGGATAAGGTTATTTCCTGGTATAGTGAGGTAAAAAAAAGATCCTAATCCTTTAGGAAATTTACGGACACATTAGCCTATCCTCATGCCGTTTCATGCAGCATTTTGAGTAGGGCCTATTTCTGCACGAGATGAAAACACGTTTTAATAATTTCTTGGGTCAGAATCAGAAAGAGTCGGAGTTTGCGATATGCGTCCTCCTACCAGTGCGTTCTCTGTCTGGATGCACTTCACATGCGCACTTCTTTAAGCACGAAGTACGCGGGTTAATGCGTTTTAAATGCCGGGAGAAACCAGAGCAAGGGCCAAACGTCTAGCTGAGTCGATCGGTTTATACTTATACTTACGACTTGACTCTGATAAAGGAAAACGGGTTAATGCGTTTACATGACCACATGCATTGTCAAGTTTATTCAACATAATCGGGTTCAGAACGTCGTCGCATGTGAACGTGCTCAATCTCTGAAAGTGAAAGTAAAAACGAACTGCTTCGGCATCTGCATTAACGCCACATTCCCTCATTTTGGTAAGTGTCCTGTCCTCACAACATAGTCAGTTATGTCTTAAAGTGAATGTAAACACTGAGAAAGATCACAAGTGTAACAGTATACTGGGTCTGAGCATTAGCTCTTAAAATGAAAGCAGCCAAATAAATCTGTTAATCAAACAACAAAAGACAAAGATACAATCCCTAATCCCCATCCACACATAATGATTAGTCCATATTTAATGTATACAGCAGTGTTATTTTAGATTTGATTACTTTATTTAATTTCTTTTATAGGCTATTACTGATCTGAATACCACTGTTATTACATCTTACTGAAAACCCTAACTTGTTTTGATGACTTTTACTTTCATTCATTACCCTAGTATTAGTTTTTGCGGAAGTTAAAATTACTCATATCATGAAATAATACTCACCAATGACTACCCAATCATCTCACCCACCTATAATCGTGATCATGATTTTGCCAAAATTGAGCAACCCTAACACAAGTCAAAGTTTTACCTGTAAGAGCGCCCCCTAGGCTTCCTCTCCGGAGCTGCTTGCCATCTTCACTGAGTTGTCGTTTAAATTTCAGCGCTAAACTGGAGCCGTGAGATATCTCTGGGTTGCTGGACTTGCGGAATGGCATGGAGGGGGGGTAGAGGATGTTCTCCGGCTGGAAGAGAGATGAGATCAACATGGACTTCAATCTGGGAATCATTACACATCACATCAGGAATAGCACTGCAGTGTTTACAAAAAATACACAACATGCTTAGCACTACATATCCATTACTCACAATACTGTACTCAATTAATTATGATGTAATGACATAGTTCATCTCTAAAACACCGTTCCTTTTTTTTTGACTGACATCACTCTTATTTTTCAACCCCATCTAAAGGTTAAATGAGAAAATCATTTCATATGGAAAATATTTCAATATTTCTCAGCGTGAATCAGTCACTAATGCTGCATTTGATACTGGTAAATCCCACCGTGTTGTTATTATCATAATTATGTAATTTTCCAAATGTGATATAACCAACCATTTCCTCCACTTTCAGTTCATTAGAGGCTACCCTTTCACCCCCTACGGCACTCAATGAACAAAACAAGGCTTTTTCTCGAACAGATAGAATCTTTCTACACAAGCAAACACATCTGAGGGCTCTTTCCACCTCAAATGATAAACACATTAGTGGAAACTATTATTGGAGAAATCCAAGACAACAAACTGTTTATTACCAAAGCAGGGAGGGTGGCACTATTATGTCAAAATAAAACACAAACGATGATTGTGTAGTGCTATTATCAAGCAAAGGCTGTAATTTCATTTAATTATGCAACACTGACTGTTCATTTACACACAAGTAGTTTGTGATCTGAATCTGTGCACAGCAAAAGCTGCTTCTTATCTCTGCATATGCCTGAGTTAGAGTTGCTTGCAGTGCTTATCTTGTAAATGAATAAGCGCTAGATGAAAAACAGCCAGACCATACAACTTCAGTTTTGGAAAATGACGGGAAATCGTATACCACCTATTTGTGACAACAGCTCATTTGAATCACATTTAATTACCATCACTAGTCCTATTAAAATCCATTTTGTAGCTGTATATCGTCCCCCAGGTCAAGCTTCTTGGAGGAGCTTGATGTGCTACTCTCATCCTTCCCTGAAGTTGGTACACCTCTCATAATTCTTGGTGACTTCAACAAATCAATCCAAATAGAAAAACCTCAGGCTGCCGATTTCTACACCCTGCTTGCCTCATTCGACCTCAAACGAATTTTCTGTGGCTAGTCACAAATCAGGTAACCAATTGGACCTTATATACATGGGATGCTGCTCCACGGACAATACTTGCACACCTCAGATCAATTCCTCCTCACTCTCAACCTCAACCTGCCTCTGAACACAACATACACTCGTCCACAGGTCACCTTTCGGAGGAACCTATGCTCACTTTCACCCCCTCGCCTATCCTCTTTGGTCTCATCCAAACTTCCTCCACCTGATCAGTTCTCAACACTAGATACTAACAGTGCAACTGATACTCTTTTCTCCACTTTAACATCATGCTTGGACAAATTCTGCTAACTTTTCCTCCAGGCCAGCCCACGCCACACCCTCTGCCCCCTGTTTATCTAATATTCTCCGCGAACATTGTTCTAAACTCAGGGGTGCAGGGAGGAAGTGGCGCAAATCGAAAGATCCTACAGACCTGGGTCTTTATCAATCCCTCCTCTCTTGCTTCTCTGCTAATATGTCTACTGCTAAAATGACTTACTATCACAACAAAATTATCAATTCTTCTGACTCTCCTCCTCCTCCAATAGCTGACGATTTTGCCACATTCTTCATAAAACAACCACCATCAGCCACCAATTTGCCATACTGCCATTTTACCAGAAAACGCACGCATCCTACCCTCCTTCTCTCTACTTTCAGAGGCAGAAGTCTTGAAAATCCTACTTTACAATCGCCCAACTACCTGTCCGCTTGATTTTATCCCCACTAATCTACTTCAAGCTATTTCTTCCTCAGTTGTACCCACACTCACACACATAAACACTTCTCTTCACACTGGTCCCTTTCCCACAGCTTTTAAGCAGGCTCAGGTAACCCCACTGCTAAAGAAACCCAATCTAAATCCAGCACATCTAGAAATTAACAGACCAGTATCTCTTCTTCTATTCATCGCAAAAACACTTGAACGAGTTGTTTTCTACCAGATCTCATCCTTTCTTACACAGAGCAACCCATAAGACAACAATCAGTCTGGTTTCAAAAACGGACACTCAACTGAGGCTGCCCTGCTCACAGTCACTGAAGCTCTGAGACTGGCATGAGCAGCTACCAAATTCTCAGTTCTCATCCTGTTGGATCTGTCTTCTGCCTTTGACACAATTAACCACCAGATCCTCTTGTCGATCCTAAAGATGAAGGGCATCTCGGGAACTGCACTCCAATGGTTTAAGTCTTTCTGTACCTCTCAGGTAGGTCCATTAGGGTGTAGTGGAGAGGTGTGGCATCTAAGACCAAACATCTAGCAACTGGGGTGCCTCAGGGCTTAGTGCTTGGACCACTCCTCTTCTCCATCTACATGACATCACTAGGATCTTTGATTCAGAAACATGGCTTTTCCTATCATTGCTACACTGATGACACAAAACTCTACCTCTCATTCCAACCTGATGATGGTATCTGCTCTCATCACAGCCTGTCAGACTGATATTTCTGGCTGGATGAAGGAACACCACCTTCAACTAAACCTTGTGAAGACAGAGCTGCTTAATCCCGGCCAACTCAACACGTTATCACAACTTCTCCATTCAGTTAGGCTTATCATCCATAACTCCATCAAGGTCGGCTAGGAACCTTAAGGTTGTAATTGATGATAAATTGAATTTCACAGACCACATTGCTAGAACTGCCCGGTCCTGCAGATTTTCCTTGCACAACATTAGGAAGATCAGGCCCTTCTAAACAAAGCATGCTTACACAACTCCTTGTACAAGCTCTTGTTCTATCCAGACTGGACTATTGTAATGCTCACCTAGCTGGTCTTCCAGCTTGCTCTGTCAAACCTCTACAACTGATCCAGAATGCTGCAGCCAGAGTGGACCTTGGAAAAAAACTGCATTGGCTGCCAGTTGCCGCTCGCAATAAATTGAAGTTATGACGTGTGCATACAGAACAACCATTTGCACTGCTGCCTCTTACCTAAACTCACTACTTCACACTTTTGTGCCATCCAGAAACTTGCAATTTGCTAGAAAATGTTGTCTTGTGGTACCATCTCAAAGACACACAAAATCTCTTTCTTGGACCTTTACCATGACTGCTCCCTGTTGGTGCAATAATCTGCCTAACTCAACCAGAGCTACCGACTCAGTAGCCACTCTCATGAAACTGCTGAAGATCTTTTTTCGACAACACTTGATCCTGTAATACTAATGCTTTCTATTCTAAACCGCTTATGATTCTATTCTTAAAAAAAAATTAAACAAAAATAAAAACTGTGTTGAATTTAACTCATAGCACTTACGTTTGTTGATCTACTGTTATTTTTCTCATTTGTAAGCCGCTTTGGGTAAAAGTGTATGCTAAATGAATAAATGTAACTTAATGTTTTCCCGGAAAATTCAATGACAGCACTAAACGGTGATGTTGGCACAACTGTAAGAGAATCATTCACAAGTTTCTGCACGGCCCTAACTAACCCTGGTGTATTATTCAGTCACTTATAGCTACGTTGAGACCAAATATCATACCATAAACCAAATATCAGTTATATTCTCCCTCACTTGCGACATCATTGCCTTTTCCATTACATGGATTTCTGATTCTGACTGATCTAACTCCTGTTGTTCGAATCTCCTGCTATACTGATTAGTATTAGCAGAATTGTCCAGGGCTGCAGTTCCATCTACCTGGGATTCTCTATTGATCAGAAACACCATTAGTTTTACTCGGGCTCAAATTAAGCACTGCAGATAATGTGCATTTGGCAATTCAATATGCGCTAACCATCTTCAAACTTGCAATGAGGAGCATTTGTACCAGTGGTTTTAAACAAATGAGAATTAAGCTAAATATTAGTTGTTGTTTTTTCTATTTAACAGTGAAATGTTACAATATAATAAAATGCTCTTAATTCGTTTAATATTTTATAATATTATAAATAATTATTATAATTATACTATTAATTATTATTATTATTATGTCATGATGACATATGATCACAACTTTTGCTAATTTTAAATGAGCAAAACAAACCAGGAGCTTTAGAAAAAAATTTAATATAATATTCTGTACATCACAAAACCCTAAAAGCATCAGGTTTTTCACAAGGAACAATCCACAAAAGAATTTACCAAATAAATATTGCACCTTGAAATAACTTTTTTAGTAGCGATCAGATTTTCCATTCATATACAGCACAGGTTATATAATATGCATGTTAATTTGAAGGCTATTACAGTATGTATAAAGATCTACTTATACTGTAAGGGAAATACAGAGTTCAGAAACATCTGGCCTTGAAGAAAGACTTTGCCATTGTTGCCATCACAAACACTACTACACCACAGCGTATGACATAAATGTCCTTTCTTTCCATTGTCAAACAGAGTTGAAAAGGCTCATGAGGAGCTGAGTAGCAACGAGCTGTGGAACAATGTAAGAGTAGAGGAAGAGGTTCCTCCCCGTGAATATAAACAAATGGAGGCCTAGTGTGTTCTCTTACTGGAAGGGAACTCCCTCTGCTTTGAGGAAAATGATTCATGATACTAAACACTCTTCAGTGGAGTTGCTGAAAAGAGCTGCAATGATCTACACAGATGAAAACCAAAACCATGTGAGAAGACCCACATCTTTGAGAATAAGAGTAAGACCATATGGATAGACATGAGGCCACCTCTACCTGGGGCCGGGACCAGTAAAGTTCATGTGGCATATCACATGTACACAAAGTGCTGGTAATACCAAGGTCTGTGAAAAAAGCTTAAGACACTTTCATGTTTTATTCTATGACATAAAATACATAAGTATTACCCCACTCATGTTTGAAACTGTAACGCGTCTTGAAAAAAGGGAGTTGATAAGATGTGGCTAAATGTGACTACAGAGGCTATCAGGGAGATTAAACACCATCATGTTGAACAGCTTTTAGAGCCTCATTGTGCTCTTTTAAAGTATTACTCAAACTTTCAGGGAAAGAAGTTTTTATCTGAAAAAAAAAAGTTGTCCGAAGCTTAGTTATGGTGACATGGTGTAGTTCATTTATAGCATACCTTTAGCTTTTTACTTTAGTCAACTGAATTTAGGCTTCAATATTCATAAAAGTTGTGTTCATCTGTGAACATTATCTTGATGGACAAGACATGTATCATCAACATTTTTTTTGGCCATAACCCAAAAGCCTATGGAAAAAAATCCTATTAGGAACCAGTGTGATGCTAACTGCAGAGCCTTACAAAGTGATGTCATACCTGCACAACTCTATTAGTCTTCGCATTCATAGCATATTTTTTTCATCCGTTCTTGAGAACATGCAAGAAAAGAGGCGGGATTTAGAGCACAAGCCAATAATATCCAATCACAGCACGATTGAGGAATTGCCTCCTCTCACGTGACTTTAACTCATTCATTCTCAATCCCCCCCCAGGGGTAAAAGGGGTCCCTAATAAGGGGATTATTTTTAAAAGATCTGAAAGAGCTCTTTATTGCAATGAAATTAATGAATCCTACTGCTCAATATGTATAATTTCTGGGAAAATCAAACTCACAACTAAACATTCTAACCCAAATGCATTTGCCAAAGTCCTCAGGAAGACAAGTCAAGGTGAGCTGCAGCAGGAGGAAATGTGCCTCACAGCCAAGTTTCCACAAAACTTGCAGCTGATATTTCCATCACAACTTGCAAAAACGTAACTGTGTCACGTTTATGAAAAGCTAATCTATTCCGAATTCTGATGAAGAGCAATAAGGCATTAAAAAGCAGAAGCTACTTTGTATGATTCATTAAAATCAACCACCTGGAGCAATCTGGCTTTATGCCCAATGCTGAAAACAGAGCGGTATATCTCTAGTTCATGGATCAACCTTCCAAAAGACATTCAGATTATCAACCCAGAGGACTAATAAATAAAGGCTATTGTTTCAACAAGCAAAAAAAAAAAATCATCTAGATGTGGCCACATATGCACATAGGAACCATTTAGGAAATTGACTTGCTTCAATGAGCAGCAAAAGGTTTGGATGTGCAGAATATAGTTGCCCTAAGGTTATAGAGTTCTTGGCCCCACTGACCAATGCACTACCACCACTCCTTTCACAAACACAACAAAGTCTGTGCTCCTCAGTCAAAATAGTGAGATGAGATATAATCATGCATAGAAAGCAAAAGGCGTGTGTGTTCAAAACAATACAATGTTTTCCCTAAAGAGAAAAGTTTGAATCCTTTTATATCAACAACAGAATAAAAACAGAATAGTTCTTAATATATTGTTTATGTCAGGTCAATGACGACCACAATTATTTTCATTCAGATATATTACTTTGCTGAAATTGTTTGAAAAACATTTTAAACATAATTTATGCATAAAATAATAATAAAAAAAATAAAAATAAAAAAACATATTTTGGGGGCATAAAGTCAAACATGTCAGGATGAAACCAATGTCCTGATATTATGAAGGGGGACAATTTTTTAATAAGATTGAGTTTTGAATGGTCTAGATGTACACAATGTTTAAGAAAAATGTTTCTGTTTGACTTCACGGTTACATCACATGACATTTTCAGATCTATATATTTAAACTTTAAAGTGCCCCTATTATGCTATGTTAAAGTTCATCTACTACAATAGGTTTACAAGCATCCAAGGTCAAATACAACTGTTTTTTTTCTCATAATTGTTCTCATATACATTGCACATCACCTGATTTTGTGAATGATGTTTGAAGATTCAGTCTCTCTAAACCCCACCTTTCTGCGCGTCAACTCTTCTCTGATTGGTCAAATGGCACTGTTGTGATGCTGCTAACAACCCATGTCAGAAACAAAACGCCTGTTAACATGTCTGAATTTCAGTTCCAGAGGCTTCCTTGGCACTTGATGTACAGGCTCAAATTGATACGTAAAAACCGACACCATCGTTCATATTTCATATCCTCAACATTTGGAAATACATGCAAAGTGGATTTGCAGCAGTGAAAACAATATCTTCTCGACATGTCAACAAAAACTCATCCAAAAACTCATCCTCAGCTACAAATACAGTGTTTGAGGTTCAAATAAGACATTGTTCACAGGCATTGTTACGTATGCAACAGGAAGTGAGACTGGAATTACTGAAGACATGTTTCAGCAGTTCAGAATTGATTATTTCCTTTAGAAGACAATAACACTTTTTGTCACTCACTTTGAGATTTGAAACTTTTTTTAAATGAAACAAGACCCTATTTGACAATAAGGTTGACACTTGAATTCTAAATGGTTGAATACATACTATATGCCCTGAGGATGGTTTTATGACCGAAAGCTTGGCATTAAATTTTGCTTTAAGGACTCAAGTGTGCAGACAATTTATTTATTTTTTGAATACAAACTATAGAAATTTTAATTATACTGTAAGTAAACTAAACTACTAAAATCAACAAGTAATATAAACTAAAGTGACTACATAAGCAAAAGTGCAACGCCCACAGCAAACAGAAACTATACCTGCAAAACAAGAGCTCTTCTTACGCATTGTCTGTTTTCATGAGGCGGTAATTTTTAACCCAAGCCTCTTGGATACAAAATAAGATAACCTCTCTTTATGAACTCATAACTGGACACTTGCCAAAATGTTTCTTTACATATCTCAACTGTCCATCTATTATAAAAACAAATGATGTTGTAAAATATACCCATGATGCATTTAGGACAGCTTACAGTTCAAACTATGATTCATACCTGCAGTATAATCTTTTCTGTGGGACAGAGGTTGAAGAAAGAGTAACTTTATTGTAACATTTTATTATGTCTCAGTCCCTGGTTGTAAACAAGGCAATTTCTCAGAAATCATATTTTAAAAGCATGAGATCACAGCCAGCACAAAGTTTATTTTGGGAGAGTGTGAAGTTTAAAGCTTTAATACATCTATCTTTGACCCAATCTTGTTTATAAAGTTTAGAACGAGATCATGTGGGATTTACAGTTTAGGAGGATTTCAAATAAACAGATAAAAAGATGAAAGGTTATATAATTACAGCATAATTCAAGGAGATAATTCTGTCATGAACTCTAAGAAGATTAAAGGTGTGCATCGGTAAAACATCCACATAAGCCATCTTTCTTTGCGGTCTGGCTAGCTATGAAGGACAGATATGTGGAGATCAGTTAATTGTATGGGAGAGTAGCTGTGCAATTTCTGTGACCCATGAATTGTCTTATGTTGCAGACGAAACGTGCCAACGGTCTACCATCTTTTTTTGTGTGCATGCATTTTTTTATTATTATTTACATTATCTAAAGAAAATGTTAGTGGTTATTGCTAAAGCAAACTTAAGCCACACTATTTGGCAGAGGTCTTTCAAGATAGTTAAAGGGATAGTTCACCCAAAAATGAAAATTATCATTAATGACTCACCCTCTTGTTGTTCCAAGCCTTAAGACCTCCATTCATCTTCGGAACACAGTTTAAGATATATTTATTCCAGTTGTGTGGTCAATCCACGTTCAGTTACACCGTGTTATCTGGTGCACCCGAGCTTCTTTACAGTCTAAGGGAGGCGCACGCTATAAACAAAACAATCTTCGCAAACATGTCTAAGGATTTAAACACAGAGAAAGACTTGCATTTTTTGCCCAGCCCTATTCATTTGAACCCGAATACACGGACGCACCAGATAACACGTCAGCAGCGTCACTGTGGACTCGTGAATGCGGATTGACAACAGAACCGTAAGAGAATACAATGCTGAATAAAGTCTTGGGTTTTGTTATTTTTGGACCAAAATCTATTTTCGATGCTTCAAAACATTCTGATGTAAAGTGGACTACTTTGATTATGTATTTATTTCCTTTCTGGACAAGGACAGTATACCATGTATACATTTCCAATGGTGGGACTGAAAACTTTTGGAGTAAATATAAAATATCTTAAACTGTGTTCCGAAGATGAACGGAGGTCTTGCGGGCATGGAGCCACATGAGGGGGAGGGATATGAGGGGGACTAAAATCTGATATAAGGTAAAATAGTAAAAACTACTACTAGTAAAACTACCACTAGTAAAAACTAGAGTTGATTTCATCAATATTTTAATTTATTCATAGTCCAGTGTCAAATATACTTTTTAGTTATCATATTTAGTCAACCTTTTAGTTATCATATTTAGTCAACCTTTTCCGTTTTTTTGTTTAGTTGAGTTTTAGATGACTAAACGTCTGGGAATTTAAGTCTAGCTTTAGTCAATGACAACTTAGTCCTTTTGTCATCATACTGAATAACGGTAAAATAATAATCATTATTATTCAAAATTATAAAATCACAACGATTGTTGTCATTTAAGAAATGTATTTTTTTCATTTCATCAGAATTATTGCACTAATTTAACCACAAATGAAGAAAATGTTAACTCTACTGCATGGTTTATTTTTCATCAAGTTTCCTGATTTGTATCACAAAAATTACTCACCGGGTAGAAAATATATCCTTTTAACAGGAAAGATAAGATTTGGGGGATCTAAACTTTCAACATCTGGCAACTTCAAGCATGAAAGCTCATAGAGTCTTGCAATATTTTGTCATCTCTTTTTTTCAAAAAAAATGGTAACATTTAGATTTTTTAACTACATTTTAGTCACGTCTTTTTTCCTCAACAATATTGCATGTTGATATAGTCACAGTTATCATTTAATGCCAATGTAGTCTCTTCTTAGTCATGGAAAAAGGATTGACAACGAACATTTCGCATAGTTTTCTTTAATGAAATTAACACTAAAAACCATAATGAACTTGACTTTCAGTTGAAAGTGAAGATAATTACAGTACAGACAAAATTATTAAATATTGCCTTAAAGTTTTAAGAGTTTTAAGAGTGCCTTAAAACTGTGGTTGGAACCTTTTTTTGTGCCAATTAACACCCAAAAAAAACCACTAACACATGGCCTTTTGAGCTGTGCTGTGAGAATAGTTGAAATGAATTCTTCAATTAGACAACTTGTAGCACACAGGGAAAATAATAATAACAGATTTTGATGCCGGTGTTTCTCATTTTGGAGCAGTCGAGCATAGAGCCAATAAAGCATATACAGGAGAAACAGACTGTGGAAGCAGTCAGTTCTCTGTCTGAATCCATCGGTGTGGAAAATAACTGCACCACAAATGAGAAAGAAATGAAAAGGGAGAATTAACTCAGCATTGTGCTAAGAAAACAAGACCATCCAACTACCTACACACAAAAGCAGACAAAGCAAAAACGTATTTTTACAGAAATGTTGTGGCGTACCATGTGACTCATCAAATAGTAGCCAAATTACATGGTACTGATTACTGTACATTACCACTCAAAAGTTTGAGGCCAGTAAGTCAGGCTATTTTAAAATTATACTGTATACACTCACCTAAAGGATTATTAGGAACACCTGTTCAATTTCTCATTAATGCAATTATCTAATCAACCAATCACA
>JAOTRC010000034.1:29591558-29609320 GCA_027497675.1 Cyprinella lutrensis
GCGTTTTTAAGCCTCAAAAACGCCGTCGCCGTGCAAACGAAAGGCACATCCGATAAAATATTTTTACGTTTTCACCCACGAGCATTCTAGTGTAAACAGGGCCTTAATAAAAAACTATTTAATAAAAAAAGAAAGATCAAGAATCAGATTATGAGCTGCCTAAAGATCACCACCCCTACAATACAATGATTTATTTGTTTATCTTAGTCAAATAATACAGAAGATAAAGAGATTAAAAATAATTAAATATTAAATAACAATATTGCCCATTTGCTCATTTTGTTACAGTCAAAGGATATTAGGATCTCAGACGAGATCTTTTCTTGTGATTGATTTTCACAGAACCATAGATATAACTCTTGTATATGTTTATTTTTCCTTGTTGTTAGTCATCCTCTTTGCTATATTTTTCATGAAGCATTAGTTTGCTTCGCTTCAGCTGTGATAAGGGGGTGCTTCTCAAGTCTTATATGCATCCTCATTTCCTTTCCTTGTGTCTCAGCTCCACCCCCTGCAGGAATGTGAGTGAAGACTGCAAGTAAAGAAAATGAGGACAGAGGAATCCAATGAAAGTCTTTACTTAATCACACGAGCATCACTTCACTGTGTCATCAGCAGCGCTCAAAGGATCCACCCTTATTAAGTTGAAGTTTGGTTATTTAAGAAATTAGTAATAAATAATAATAAAGCAAGATACCCTATTGAAAAATGTGAGATGTGTGGTTTATATAAACTGCAAAGGTAAAGTATAAATTAAAATGATTGTGACCGACGTGAAGGGGAGGAGAATTTATACGTGCATCACGTTTAGTCAATAAAAAACTTAGTTTGCAAAAAAGTTTAGTTTGCGCCAACCTTGGGTTTTGGGCAATATAGCAACTTGCGCTCCACAGCTAACCTGCTCCAGGGCAGGTTATGTTAAATGACATGTCTGAAGCAATGAAGTCACTCCACCTGTTTTTACACCAAATTAAAGATCACTACACAGCAACTGATTTTAAAAACAAAATCATGGTTTAATCATTTAATCATAGTACCAAAAAATCATGGTTGGATTGGTTTGGTTTTGCCAACTCAAAACTAGTCCTGTAACCCTGAGTTTGTTCAACTACCATCATGGGACAGGACCCAAGACATAGTCGCAGTGTTGCTGTCTTTGCATTCACAGCCTTTACTTTTCTGGGCCAGTATTCATGAGGGAAAGAGGCTATTTAAAAGTCCTGAAATGAGGTTGATAAGTGAAATAGTTCAGGTTTGGGTTGAACTACTGTAAGTGCACAGTTTGCTATGCCCACATGGCTGATACAGACCACCACCATAACTATTCATTATGGTTCACAATAGTAAAAATGACAATGAATGAACTGTCAAATTTGAGAAGTAGGTAGTATCTAAGGTTTAAGAAAAATGGCTGTCTCAACACATTAGGGATCACTTGAATAACTCAGTATTTTTCCTTCATCCATTACAATTTGGATTTAGGTCAAATCACTCCATTGAGACGGCAAACTGTTTTGTTTTGTTTTTAAATTGAAAATATTAAATCATTGCTTGATAAGAACAAGGTTGTTGGAGCTATTTTTTATACCTTAGGAAAGCCTTAGACACTGCTAATCACATATTTTGAAACTATCTCATTTTAAATTTTTCAGATAATGCTCTAAAGTGGGTAACATCTTATCTTTTTCAACAATCACAAACTGAACGTATTGGTAGCTATCAATATGAACCTCTTCAGTTGTCCACTGACATGCCACAAGGGTCTATACTGGGCCCCTTTTGTTTTGTATGTATATTAATGACTTGCCGCATGCATGCCAAGAAGTGAGAGTTCAAATGCATGCAAATGACACTGTTATATATATATACAGTACATGGAACATCAAAAGCAGCAGTGGCAGCCAAACTTACAAATGCTATGGTTAAAATTAGAGACTAGTTAAACCACTGTAGCCTTCAGTTAAATCTTTCCAAAAAGTTGGTACGTTTTTTAGTTAGAGAATTAAAACGTTATAATGGATTTCGTTCTTATTTTAAAACTTGGCTTTTTAGCATGCAAATGTGTCAACATTGATTTTTTTTTTCATTGATTTTTTTTTCTGTGTTTTTTGAAATTATTTGCATTTTGTCATGTTTTGATTAAATTGTTGTATTAACATTGTATTTTTAGGCTGCTTATTGTACATCTGGCCTAGGACTGCAGAAGAAAACTAGCCTTTTGGCTAACTCTGGCATATTTTGACTTGTCATGTTAGTATGCATTGTCCCTCCCTGTAATAATAAATTACATTTTATTTGGTTTTAGACATCTACATATATGCATCCAAAATCTGCTGATGGTGCATGAACATATTTTAGGATTAAATGCAGTTAATCCAGACATTTACTTGTCCTGAATTCTGGTGGCTAAATCATCGTAGTAGCCTATATGTCGATCAAACCCAAATGATTTTTTATACGAAGGGTCTATAAATATGCGGTTAGAATTCCTTTATGTAAACAAATAGGAGTGGGGGAATGCAAGTCACACTGTTTCTCAGAAGCCTGTCTTCTGCATGGCATAGTACATTTACGTCGCTTAATCGCACTCAGCGTAAAAGGCCCTTAACACTTTGGAAAAAGGATAGATCTTTCTTTTAGAAGTACTCGTTCCCACCCACTTGACCTGGCTGCAAGCAAGCATTAGATGACATGGCTCTGAGTGTGACAGGAATCTCAGGTATCTGATTGGTGTAACAAAGCCATCTAATCCTCAAGCAAGGAAATAAGACGTCACATCCAATGAAATGGGTATGACATCATGCTGGATAAACCAGTCAGAAAAAGGTTTGACAATGCTTAACCTACTTTTCAAGTTATACTATCCCTCCCTCTTTAAATTTTAAAAAACCTCTTGTATGAAACAAGCAAAAGGACCTTCTTTTTTATGAACCAAACACAATACAGCTGAATGAAACTAAAACCATAAAACTGCACCTATACAAATTACAGCTGAATGATTGAAACTCCCTCAAAGAGTCAGCAAGCATTGAGACGGACAACATATAATGTATTTAATACTTCTAGATTTATAACTTAATGAACTTCACAACTCATTTAATTTCCATAATGCAACGCATTTCCATAAGAAAGAAAGAAAGAAAGAAAGAAAGAAAGAAAGAAAGAAAGAAAGAAAGAAAGAAAGAAAGAAAGAAAGAAAGAAAGACTCATGTTTTTTATATAATCTTTACATTGGTTTGGCTCTTTCAAAATTAATTTAAATTTTCTTTTTGCATTGTAAGTTAATATTGCAGTATTATTATTTGCATAATGTTATTAAAAAATTGATAAAACAAACAAGTATAATCATATTTGTAAATTATTATTTGATTAAATAAACAGTTGTTTGGGGGACTATTAAAATGATTGAACAAACTCTGAACAAATTGAACTATTGAACAAACTCTGAATTGTTGATTACAACAACAAAAGTTGTCACATTATTGTGGGGTCTGTATTTCATTGTAATATAACTTTGCAAATTTGTGCATATTAAAAACGTTTGTCAGCAACGTTATCTTTGTAAATGGTAGAAGAAGAAAAACATATATCGCAAATGTAATATGCCAATAATACGAGACTAATCTCAGTGTGTGACTTAACTGTCTAACAAGCACAATTCAGGAGGCTGTGTTCTCACGAGGGGAAATCTATCACACCTGTACCTAGTATCTCCCAAACAGACTCCAAAACTAACATAAACCCAGACAGCAACAATGCAGGATATATATTTTTCATCGTGTCAACAGCACCACTGCGGAGGGTTTTCACTCAAACAAACAAACACACCTGCACAGTCGAGCGCTTACATCGGTGATCAAACATAGCTACACAGACTGGATGTCTCGTGAGTGTTTAGTAGCTAGTATAATAATCAATGTACTTTACCATTTCGTCCTCGTCACTGTCTCCTTCGTTTTCTCCTTTATCCTGGTCATCCCCATCTCTTGCTTTTATCTCGTCGCAGCTTTCAGCGAAATCATTTCCCTTCACTTTTTCGTCAAGAGCTACAAAATCTGAGGAGTGACATTGAAATTCCTCAAATTGTAATTCGGGCTCATAAGTCTCGGCTCGCGCCTCGCCTTCTGACAGCGTGTCGGAGCCTGATGAACCGTCTCCACCGCCGCCTCCAAATGTTTCTGACTGCTCACTATCCATTTCCCTAAAACATCTCGGTAACAATTGTCTTAAACTAATGACATGCTGAAGGACAACTTATCTGAGCTCCAGCTAAGCGCCCGAGAGAACTTCCCTCATTGTCCTGCTGTAATTTGAACGAACATTAGTGTTACTCAGCCTTTTTAAAGTAAAGTTTGTAATGCAGCATTGGAGCGTCCTGCTCAACTCATCGCTGCAGTGTCTTTAACTGAAAGCTGCGCTCATTGGCTGACCAAACCCCGCCCATCAGCAAATGAGAAAAGAGCGCGCTGGTCAAGTCCTTTTAAATCAATGTCGCACTATTTTTACAGTCTACATTAGCCTACTGACCCTTGAGCTCTCAAAAAACATTTGTCCAAAGAACATGGACAGTAGCCATAGAGACAGTAGGGCTGTCAAAACAGCATGAGTATAAAAGGGACAGTATTGTTTTATTTAAAAAAGGACACTGACCATTTTTATATCACACATGTCATATTTACAAGTAAATAAGTAAATAAATAAAAAGATAATACAATAGTTGCCGAGTAAGAAGAGGCGTATTGACTTGAAACATTGCAGAAAGAGAGAACTGTAAAAGATGATATAACCCAGCAGCAAGCAATTTTGTGTTTAAAAGATGTCTAATACGTCCAAACACAGCCCAGACGTCTAAGCTAAAACAAGGCAAAATGTGGCTGTCGGTGAAAATGTAATAAACATCTAAACCATAGCCCAAGAATAGACTAGTCATCAATTAGATAACAAGAAAATTAAATGAGTGAAGAAATGAAACACATTGAAATCACTGTTTACTTTGGTTACATGATGAAATATCTTACATCTTTTATTTTTGCCAAAAAGTTGGTCAAAAAATGACATGTATCCAAATTCAAGGTTATTTTGGCTAGAAGTGGGTTAATAATAGCCGGACTATAGCCTATCAGCTCTCTAGAAGGTGAAATGGCGGCTATTGCTTGCTGATAATGTTTGTTTTTATTTGTCATTTCAAAAGTGTGATGTAGCCTAGTATAGGAACAGCTTGAGAAAACAGTGGTAAAGTTAATCTCTCACCTTTCATGGTTTGCTAAAAACAAAAATGTAGTTTTGATGCCATCTAATAATGAACGAAACAAATTATTTACAAATTATGTAAAGATATAGATGTGATTTGGCTTTATAGTGCACCATATGCAGGAAATTGCTTAACATAATATTAAATATATTTTTTTTTTCTAAATGTCATAATCATTTGTTAACAAACAAGTGTTCTCTACTTCAATAAACTCAGTGTTTCTGCATTAAATTATTACATTGTTTAAATTAATGCCTTTATTTTCTAACTGTGATTTTGATCAATTTTTTCATATGATCATAATATGTCATTTTTATTTCTTGGTCAACCAGTTTGTTTTAACAAATATATATTCTGTATATATTTTTTTTTTCTTTTTTAAAAGTATTTACTATAATATACCAACGTCAGTTTTGTATAGATGAATGATACTGTGTATCACATTGAGCTTTTTAGATACAGATTTCAATAGGTAAACTTTCCTGGGAAGAGTTAGTACTGTCATAGCAAAAAGAATATTTAGAATTTGTAAAGAGTGTGGCAACTTCACTGATAATTAACCCATCTTTTTTTAGCAAGTCATGTGTATTCAGTTATTGTGCAAATTATAGACAATTGTAGGCTACTAACTCTCTTGCACACATGCCTACACATGTAGTACTTTAATTCAAATCTGGGGTGAAATAGAAACTTGTTCAGTGATCTGAACTCATTGTTTTGAAAAAAAAAGTGTTTGAGAAAAACAGTTCGGTTCGGTTACTTATGTGATCTCGGTTCTCTCTACAAGAGGGAACAAGTACTGCGTAATATCTTACGCTAGGGGAAACACCTCTTTCCTCGAGATATTGAAGCCAAAATATTATCCTCAATTTTGTATTAATGTAAAACGCGTTGTGGTAGGATGCAGACATAGGCAAGGTGGCTTAGTGTGCCTATTGGCTGTCCTGCGGCAACTGCAGCAGCCTATCAAAAGCGGCCCTTTTATGACGGTCCTCACTGCATCACATTCCCGCCGAAGCAGGCGTGGCCTAGCCCTATAAATATAACTCTGATATCACTGTTTTTTTCAATGCCGAAGTGAACCAGAGCGTGTTGCAGGCACGGCAAGATATGCAGTAGTCGTTCCCTCTTCTAAAGAGAACCGAGGTTACGTTAGTAACCAAGTACGTTCTCTTACGAGAGGTTCTCTCGTACTGCATAATATCTTACGCTAGGAGAACACTATGTGAAATGCCGTGCGTGCAGGGATCCAACACCAAAGTCCCAAAGGGCAAGTGCCCAGGGCTCATATAGTGCATAATTACCATGAACTCACAGACAGTCTGGGAAGAGAGACTAGCAGCATCATTCTCAATAAGTTAGCAACAAAAAGGGGATAATCGTTGTAACAGTGTTACAAACAGCCAGGGTGAAGAGAGAACTTCAGCCTGAACTGAGTCACAGTATGGACACTTGAACACCGTCGTTTTCCTAGAATGCTAGGAAGTCTTTGCATGCACATTCACTGCACTGAAAGCTTAAAGAAAGCTAGCCGCGGTTTTGATGCTGACCCGTTCCCCTGACGACTCGCAGACAGAAGGGGGAGGTCCACAGAGCTCGCCCAATCCTCATCGTCTGATGCCAGGATAGATCAGCTGGCCTTCGCTACAGATGCAGCTATCTCGTCATCATTAATGGCAAAAGCGGCGGTGCTCCATGGGCATACCTGTTTCTTCTGTATTGTGTCCACTGTGCTTTATAAATGGCTTGTGCACTCATATTATCGTTCTGTGATTACAACCAACCTGATCTCACTACCAAGTCGTACGAATTCGACGAATGATTAAAAAGTGGCTAATTCGTAACAATTCATAAGAAATCACTCGTACGAATTAGTACGATTTTGCTAATTCGTACATATTTTACGAATTGGCCTATTCGGATGAATTCGTGCGAATGACCTACCCTAACCCCGCCCCTAAACCTAACCGTCACGTTGGTTTAGACAAATCGTACAAATTCGTACGAGTGAGGTCGTACGAATTAGTATGAATTAAACATTTTTTACTCATTCGTCGAATTCGTATGACTTGGGCGTGAGAGAGTGTTGGTTGGGATGTATTTACAAAGCCCTGAAACCATCCTGTGCCGTAGAACTGATTGCAATCTCTGCATTTTGAAAAGAAGACAGGATTTATACATTACTGAAGTGAAATAGTTTGCATTGCTCATCCTCCTCTGTTTAGTGTGACTATTGTGTGACGGTTGGTGGTTTACACAATAGTTTCAGAGTTCATGTAGCCTGTTTTACTATTCTTACATTCATAACTTATTCTTCCCCTCTCTTGTTTTTGTTCCTAACACGGCCCGTGCTGTCGTATCCCATAAATGGGTAATGACCCCCCTGTGCGTAGCAGAAAACCTTCGAGTCTGAGTTGTTTTGGAGAGAGAAATAGTAAAATTTACTGCTCAACCAAGCAACTCTGGACCACCCGGCTCGGAATAGCACATAATACAATCCAGAGCGCTCTCTCTCTCTCTCTCTCTCTCTCTCTCTCTCATTCTTTCACCTTTTTTTTCTTAATCTCCCTCGTGGTCTCATCTGATGTTCCCCCTCCTTCGATCTACCTATATTTGGGATCCCTTGAAATATCATCTCCTGTAGACTGCCATCAGCTCAAATTTATGATGCAGCAGACTGAATCCCAACCTGCAAACTGGATCCTGTTGTGTTTCAAGGGAGGCATGTCCCTGCATCTATCATATCTGTTGCTGTCAACTAAGATGTTAACTTGGAGTACCTTAACTTCACTTTCAGTGCTTTGCAGATGTCACTATGTGCACATGATTTTCTAATTATGATGGATACATAAATATTACAACAATGTCAAAGCACTTAAACTACGCATCTATGAAAAGTGTTTCTTTTTAAAGGGACAGGCACATGATCTATATTCTTACGAACCTTCAAACTAAAGAGGACTACTGTCCTGTTGTGGGTTCCCAAACATAAATTGAGCCTTGTGCATCTGTATTCACTTAATCAACTGCTCACAGTATCTGTAATCTAACTGACACTCAAACTCAGCACACATGACCTGCTGAAATTGGGCTTCATTCACGAAAATGTTCTTTCTCCCGTCTCCTTTTTGTGTGGCATTATGCAGAACAAGCTACACGGATCATAAGTTTGGCCAGAGTCCCGGGGGGCTTCCAGAAAAAACTGAAGTCCTCATTGAGGTACTCACTGAGAGACGTACTTTAGAAGGCCTTCTGGCGCCACAACCTAGAAACCTCCTGGCATTGATCATTGATCTTCTGACAAGAAAATGGTCCGATCCATGAGTTTTAACAATGAAAGAACTCAATTGACTTCCACCACAAAATTCATAATAATTATGATTATGATGGTTGGAGGAACCATTAAATGCCCTAAAACCCTGGAGTTTTGCTGTGATTCATCTATTGTAAACACAAAAATCTTGCAATACAGCATTTATTGTTCTGTCCAAGTAATCGTAATCTAATGTAAGTCCAATGAACAAAGGGCTTGTTTGTAGAAATGTGAAACTTCCTTTTGAAACATGCAAACCGAATAGGAATTTCAAGCTGCATGCTCATTTGGATGAGCTTGAATTTATAAATCTGACCACAGGCTTGGGCTCTGTGACTATAAAGCTGGAATTATAAACAGTTTATTTGAAGTGGCACCATCTTGACAGTGAGACTACAACAGTGATTCATTTACAATAACAGTGGCATTTATGCCAACCCTGACCAGCATAAACATACAGGAGATTGTGTTCTGACCCTTTCAAATAAATGCAAACACAAGGGACGTTACATGTCACCCACGATTAGTCAAGTAAACTTTGCTGACAAATTAAATCAGATGGTTTCCAAAACAACTCTTTAACAAACACATACACCGCATTTGCTGTCTAAAGGTGCACTGTAAAACCGCATGGAAGATTGCGATCTGGTGAATAAAAGAGTGTATTATGTTGACCCTACACTGAAATTCCACCAGGAAAATAAGATTGGATTTACACTCACCTAAAGGATTATTAGGAACACCTGTTGAATTTTCCCGGGGGATGACACTGTACTAAAATAGCCTCCACAGTCACCAGATCTCAACCCAATAGAGCATCTTTGGGATGTGGTGGAACGGGAGTTTCATGCCCTGAATGTGCATCCCACAAATCTCCATCAACTGCAAGATACTATTCCATCAATATGGGCCAACATTTCTAAAGAATGCTTTCAGCACCTTGTTGAATCAATGCCACGTAGTTTTGAAGGCGAAAGGGGGTCAAACACAGTATTAGTATAGTGTTCCTAATAATCCTTTAGGTGAGTGTACATATAATAAACATTATATATTTTTTCTCTATAAAATTTATATAATAATATTAAATGTCTTAAACCATTTAATTTTCTTAAATAAAATGAAAAATAATGACCTCAAGAGTAACAGGTGCCTTTGCCTCGAGCCTACCGTGCCACGCTATATCCTGTCTAGACGAGCATAATTTCCTTTCTGGTGAGAGGGTCAGCTTGTTTGTATTTTTATGGAACTATAGGGAAAAAATGATGTTAGCTTACTTTGGTTTGAAAAACAATGCTGCTTTTTAGCAGTTCCCGAGTTTGCCAAATTTTGACCATTCAAATGTGCTCCTGTAAGCTTAAAGCTGTCAAGGTATGTCAGAATAAATTTTTCAGTTATAAAGTTGTAAATGCAAGCAATTGTATAATATTTGGCATAGAATTCTTTTTTTATATATATATATTTCAAAACAATAGCCAAAATGGAAAGAGTGATAATGAAACTGCTCAAATTTCTTCAAGTTAATTAATATTCACTGTAAAGGAAACGGATATTGTTATTGTTATTTCTGCTATATATTTTTTATTATAATTATATAATAAATATATGTCTGGTTGCACAAACTATATATATATATATATACATATATATACACACACACACACACACACACACACACACACACACACAGTTGCAATATCTTTGGGATTATTTGTGAAATGTACAAGCAAATTTGTATATTTTTGTAAATATTTCAGTGCATTCATTGTGAGAATCATCTTCTAATTCATTCTATGTTTTGATACACAAAGCATCAGAAGTCCCAAAGTCTCTTTTCATTTCAATTACTGTGAATGAAACATCTAAAGTGAGTCACAAGCACATTATTTGCCCACTCCCTTCTGGACCGGCTCAGACAGCCAAACCCAGTTTCTCCCACCATCCACAGGAAGTCACACTGAACGGTCTGAAATGGAAGCTCTGTCAGTTGGGGAATATTCCTTTTGACCTCATGTCTTTGGGGAGAAACACACAAACAGCTCCTTTGCATGCTTGTTTTAATGCCACTATCAGACAGCTCACAGGGAAAAATGTAACCTCTGTGTTGTCATAGAGTCTCACAGTCCTGGAAGAAACACCCTATGGAATAAAGCAATGGGTCCCTGGTGACGAGCTTGTTCCCAGCAGTTTCATGATTCTTAGGACTTAGTTTACTAAAGATTTGCATGCTTAAAATCATGCGCAAACTTGGTAGCACACGTAAAAATACCCAACATGATAAATTATTAAGTATATTACAAATAATGATAATTGTTAATTTTAAAATTAATAATTAATTACCTTGTCTTAATTTAAAAAAATGATGCCCAGTGCACACAAACTTCCTTTTTATTCATGTTTTTTTTATTTGTGAAATTTTTATTTAATTTTTATTTTTTATTGACTTTAATATGATTACAGAATCAAGAAGTTACCATCTAAAGTAAGTCTGTTTTGGAGATTAAGAGATTTTTCTTTTAATTATTTTTTCTAATTATTTATTCAAATTATTGCATTGGCCATAAAAAAACAATATCGGTTGACCACGAGTTTAATTACTATTTTGAGAACTGATTGTTTAACGTGCAACAGTGTTTTAAATTGTACAAACAGATAAATACATTGGCTTATTCCAGTCTAGATATTCTCAATAATACACCTCACAATTGGAAAGATCGTGATTCAGATTTTGGTGTGGATCGTGATTGTGTTTTACAAGATTATGATATGAAATTTCGTGAAGAATCGCATTTACCCCACTTTCAAAGGCTTTGCCTTCCAGTAATTTGTTGGATGCAGACATCATCGAAGCTGCCACATTTTTAGAAAAGTAACCAAAGTAACAAAGAAATTACAATAAATTACTTCTCACAGGGAATAACAGTACATTTTATTGTGGTTACTTTTCTGAAAGGAGACATCCTCAATCGCATATGTAACCAATAAATGTGACCTCCAAAGGATGCACCTTTGGAAACCAGTACAACTGAATGGCAGGTATTAATCTCATTTCCATTAGATTTAGCCACGCATGGACCATCTTTCCAAAATTCCAACCTCCAAACACATGCATGCAGACAGAGATGTTTTGAGACAGTTATTATCATCTCAATGTCATTGCGAAACAAAATATAAACATTAAATTTGATGTCAGCAAACACAAACTGTGAACTCAACTTTACACTCACCTTGTATAAGCACTGTAACATCAGCTGTCGAAAGCAAAGGTAGTTTTCTTGCATGACAGACAGACACTTTCAGCTTTCTTGATTTCTATATAAGGTCTCACAGCCATAATTATTGACAGGGAGAAAGTGCCTTTAAGTCTTCTGATTGGTTAAATAAAAAAAATATGACTGCTGCCTGATGTGCTCATAACTTATAGTTTACAGAGCAGGGACTGTCACAGAGGTAATGGGTGAAATTCAGGAGCTATTTCAGCGATATTTGTCAATCAAAAAAATACATTTTTAGCATGCCGTTTCATAACATTTTTTTTACAGCACTTTTAAATTTGAGTGTCCAAACCTGTTATTTGCACATCCATTTATAGTAAATTACCCACAATACGCCCATGAAGCACACATGCAATTTGTTAGACTGCAGAAGCACATTAACATTGTTAATATAAGGACATGTACAGTCACAGAAAACTGATGTAGCCTAAAAATCCCAACAAATTTTCTCCGACCACAATTTACACCCATGATGACACATATGCACACAGCAAAAAGGCTGAGGAAGACAGATCTAAGACATGAATGCAGACAAAATCAAGAGTTTTGATAAATTAAAAAATCGTATGAAAATACCACAACCTTCTAGTGAACTTTCAAAGGATAAGAAGTTATTAAAAGTAGTTTTTTACTTGCAGGAAACCAGTTATTAATCAAATATATGTAAAATTGTAATATAAAAACAAAAGGCACTTTATGAACACAGGCATCCTGTTTTAATATAAAAAAGACAGTATTAAACTGGTCTGTACTATTTTCAGAGGCGGTTCCTGCTGCAAATGTCACATCTGCACTAAAATCATCAAAGGCCATAGCTCAGACCCTCGCAGTTTCCATGAAAGCATGCCAGGGCTCAAACGGCAACGGCTTTTTTTCTTCTCCCATTATCTCATATACTGGCTCCAAAGACAACATGCTTTTCACTAACTCACCTTCCAAGGACAAAACATCTCTGTTGAGCTCTGAGGTCTTACACAGTTGCTGTGTGCATAGCCCTTTAAAATCATGTCTATAGATGTGAACTTACTGTACATGTGGTGATGTATCCTGAACACTAGCACTGTATGAAGTGACCTTAATGTGAACTCCAGAAAAGAATCCAGACATCTGTATGTCAAAGGGACATTTTTAACGAGTTTTTGTTCTGGATCACCAAGTTTTGTCATCAAGTTTGGTTGAGGCTGAATATTTTTTCTCAGAAAAATTTTAATTTACTGCATAGTGTCAAATAAAGTCAACAGTTTCTCTCTCTGAGAACCTACACCCTTAGAAGAAAAGGTTCTATATAGAACCTTAAAAGGTTTTATCAGCGCTAATTTGAAACCCCTTAAATGTTCTAAACAGAACCCTTTTTGAGGGTTCAATAATAAGAACCCTTTGGAACCAGGAAAAAGATTCTTTATGGAACCTTTTGGGTTCATTCATTATCATTTATTTTGTCCTTTCTGGATTAAATATTTCATTTTAATGACAAACATCAAGACCCTAAAATGTATTTATGAATGCATGTGAATGATCACAAAATTCAAGATATGGGGATTAAAAATGTATATTTATATCATTTTATAGTTAATCGATATCACAGGAAGAGTGCCATTTCAGTTTTTCTCCTCCAAATGTTGTTTAATTACAACTAACAATTACAAAATGTTGCAGAATGATGGAATATGTGAATGAATAATAGCCTATAAAGAACCTTCATGTCAAAAGGGTTCTTTCTTGTCATTGTAGAACCTTTTTTAGCATAAAAGTTCTTTGGAGTTGAGTAAAGAACTAATGTGTCATATAGAGGTACCCCAAAAACCCTTTTTTTCTAAGAGTGTACCTGGTCATTTAAAGAGTTGAATAAAAAATAAATCAATAAAAAAACACTGCTGAAGTTATCTAGCAAAATGTACATTTTTTACTTGTATCTGTAGTTACACTAGTACTCTTTTTACCTCACTCGCAACCTTGTCATAGTGTGTAAGACGGCACTTTTATTCTGGGTTATTCACTGTAGTGTAGCATGTTGGGAATTTGTTTTGAATGCAAGTGACAAAATTTTGTATTACTCCTATAAAATAGATAAGCAACATAAGAAAGAAATCAATAATCGTGAAACACCACACTATCAAAACATTAAGAAATCTCAGTGTCATGCTGCCAAACTCTCTGTGATTCAGGCCTTGTCTACACGGACACGGGTATCCTCCTGCGTTTAAAAAAAAAAAATCCTGTCCACGTGAAAATACAAAAACACGCTATCAAGCGCTATCAAGAGCATGCCAGACCAGCAGGCGGCAATATAACCCTAACCGTAAAGCCACGTTGGCCAATCAGAAGCCTAACAAAAAGTAATTACAGGTGCGGTAGGCAGATAATGGCTCACACTCTGACGTTGCAAGGCAAACCCCCCGGTTTTACTGTCTACACGACAACATCCTCACCCTGGCAGGGGTTTGTCCTGATACTGCTTTTCTGTGCGAAAAAAACGTCTGAACCGCGTAAAAAAAGCCACGGTTATAAACATACCCGTGTCCATGTGGACAAGGCCTCAGTTGCCAACTGTCCTGCAGAGTTTTGCTCCAACCCTAATTAAACACATCTGAACCAGCTAATCAAGGTTTTCAGGATCTAGAACTTTCAGGCAGGTGTTTTGGATCTGGTTGGAGGAGCTTCATATTGCTGGATAGCGGGCCTCCAGGAGCAGAATGATTATATAGAAAATACACTAAAATATTCAATAGATAATATACATGATATACATAAATACACCTCCTCAGCCAGAGCAGCTACATATAACTCACAATCAGCAATGCAAATCACTGTTCAACAAGTGATAACCACTTCAACAATCTGTCTCATTACCAAGTTCAAGTACAAGACAGAAAGCAGCAGATGTGAGTCAATGTTCACTTGACTTTTTTTCTCCCTACAGAGGTTAAGCATGAAAACATTAGAGGGCTGAGTATCCAAGAGATCTGGCACAAGACAAATTACGTGTCTGAGATAACACGGGGTGTTGGGACACTTTCTTTCGGATCTTCCTTTGGGATTAAGACTGGACATTGATTAATGAACTATCAGTGTAATGGTTTACCATTTCAGCCCAGTGATCCAATCAAATGAGAAACTGTGATCATGCACTAACATGCAAGCTTGACCCCTTGTTGTACTTAAAAGGTGCACTAACACATTCTCACATTTTCCGAGAAGATCTATAATACCTGGAAAAATCAATTCGATATAAATCCCATTAATATCATTTGCAGTTGCTTGACTACAATGTGTTGCTCGCACAAAGTATGTTGTTACCCAAAGAGTTGTGTAATAATGACATCTACCAGCAGGGATTAACTGAATCAAACAGCAACCTTAAACAAAATAAAGGTTCTAAAAGAGATGCCATTGAAGAACCAATTTTGGTTCCTTGAAGAACCTTTCAGTGAACAAGTCTTACATTTCTGTTAATGCTGACTTTAAAGTCACTTTTGACCAGACAAGACCAGACTAACTCAAATCAATGATAATCACAAATGACAAATAATATGCTGACTACAGTGTAGATATGATACAGGCTTCTGGGAACAAAGATATCTACCATGTTCTTGGCTCTCACCCCTGTTGATAATGCTTTTGGAAAGTTAAAACGTTCCAGACAACATCAGATCTTAGGAATGTCTGTCTCTATAAACCTGTATGGCTTTATTTCTTCAGTGGGACATAAAATAAAACTATATATTTATATATATATATATATATGTGTGTGTGTGTGTGTGTGTGTGGGTCATACAATAAAAAGTTAAATGCCCAGAGTTGTTTTGGACCCCTCAGACTTTCATTGATATGGACAAACAGTTGTAACATTATAATAACTGTTTTTTTGTTGCACAGAATAAAGTCAGGTTTGAAACAACATGATGGTGAGTAAATGATGACAGAACTTCCATTTTCAGTGAACTATCCCTTTAAGGAGCTTATTATACCCGACTGAGCCCATAAAAAGTACGTTGGTTGGAATAACTTTATGTAGTTTGTTCATTTAATCAAATTAAATAATACTTTTGACTTGAAATGATTTTAGCACATGAAATTTGGTAACAAAAATGTGCTAAAAGTGTATGATAACATAATTAATTAGCTGTCATATAAATATAAATGTAAACAACAGGACTAAGGTCTGAAACGTAACAGGTTTCTAAGGTCAAAGTTATAGAATGACAGAACCATTATTTTTGACAAAACATAATACTGTGACATCATCTCCCCCATATATCTCTGAGCACACCTGACCCATGTTCAAGGGGCTTGTGTGTGTGTGTGTGTGTGTGTGTGTTCTATGAGATTGAAGGGGCTTGATAGGAACCTGCATCTGGTTTTTGACCCTTATCATGATCTGCTAGAGCTGCAGCTGCAGCCACCCTCATTCCTGTTCTTACATACATGATTACACACATACATACACACATACAACCAGCTGTCACTGCTCAAATCTCTGGTATCGCGTTTCTTGTGGAGTGCAAGCTCTCCACATTACTACCACAAGACGCCAACACACACAAACACCACAAAAGTTTGATACATTCACCCTGGTTTCTGCCAGGCTGACAACATCACTAGCTATTAGTCTGGTCTGGTTGATTGCTTTAACAAATTACTTTTAGATTCTGGCTAAAATCTCTGGAAGGGGAGGAGTGAGATATCAGTTTAACACACCACAACTTCTCTGTACCTGTCATCAGACTGCTGCTTCAGAGTGTGGTAATTTGTGATGAAAATGAACAGTTACACGTTTCCCCTCTCCATTAATGGCTCCATCAAAACTTTCAATTATGTCTAATGGTGCTTTTCATTACATTTCTCCACACTGATAATTAAGACATCAGCAGAGCCATTCATCAGCCTTAAAGATACCAGACTAAGACAGTAGGTGAAGAGCATGTCAAGAAACATGTGCGTCTAAATCCGACGCATTTGGCACCCTAGAGCATCAATATAACACGCTTCGGTTATGGGTTGGTTTAGGAATGGGGTAGGGTTAGGTTTAGACTACTAGGAGGCCCCTTCTGGCCCATATATATCTGTGTCTCATATTGACGTTAATGTGCATTGGATGTATACGCATTGTCAAAAGCGTCAGTATGTCGCCTTGGGATGAGAACGGGCTGCAAAAATATATAAGACAGGTGAAGCTGCAACATTTGGCGCATTGCTGAAGTTACTAGCTGATGTTTAATAATATTGCACATTGTATTATATAATGATTAATTACAATAATAAAACAGTTTACAGTAATATTTTTTTTTTAAATTTCAAATAAAATGTTTTGCATTAATTAAAAAAAAAAACATTGAATGGTTAGTTCAACCAAAAAATATTTCATTAATTACTCATCCTCATATCGTTCCAAGCCTGTAAGGCTTTCGTTCATCTTTGGAACACAGTTTAATATTTCTTCTCTGATGAAATCTGACAGCTTTCGGTCGTTCTATTGACAGGTATGCAACTACCACTTTCATTTTATGATGAAAAAGTTTAATTTCGTTTTTATTCAGATATAAACTTTGGTGAATGAACATAAACAAAAGCTTAACTGAACCTGCTTGACACGTGAGAACGAACCTCATGCGGAAGCTCAAATGTGCTGAATGCATCAGAATGAATCCCAAGTGAACATGCTTGAGCTTCCATTTTTCACAATAGATGTGTGAGTTGATGAATGTTTATATGTGAATAAAAGCCTTAAAGGAGAACTCTGGTCAATTTTAACATTGAGCTCATTTTTTGTACATTTGGAGTGCTGTCAGTACAGTCAAAAACGACAAATATCGGTGTCGATTGTCGATCTTAAGTGCACAATCATTAGTGAATATCATCTCAAACCTCCGTGTGTTCAACATCTGATTTGGATGAACTATCCATTTGAGCTGATGTGAGCTGGCTG
>JAOTRC010000034.1:29761855-29772869 GCA_027497675.1 Cyprinella lutrensis
ATCTTTAAGAAGTTTTCTTTACATGTGAAATAAAGAAAACAGTAACAAACTGAAACAGGAAGTGCTTCTGGACCAGTTGTTTACAGCTTTTGAAATGGTCCATATAAAAATGAATCTGTGAGAAGCAAAAGGTTCGTTCCCGTGAGCCAGGCAGCAAGTTTGAGCTTCCGCAAGAACCAATGTTTTTACAATGAATGTTGAATGGTTGAGCTTCTGTTTATATGTGAATAAATGCCTAAATTCAATTTGTTAAACATAAAGTGATTGTGTCTCTTCATATGGATTAGTTTTCCAATCTATTTATGAACTTTTTGCTGCGTCAAAGTGGTAGTTAGCTGTCAATGGAGAAACAGAAAGCTCCCAGATTCCATTTAAAAAATCTTCATTTGTGTTCCGAAGATGAACAAAATTTGGAACAACATGAGGGTGAGTAATGGATGACAAGTTTTAATTGTGCGGTGAACTATCCCTTTATTGTAATAGAGAAAGCACTTTAACATAATACACTTCACATTTAAGAACTACAAATGATTTCTCTCTGCTGATTGTGAACTGATACACAAATTGAAATGAGGCTAAATTTAAATTAAAACCTGACTTGTACTGTTTCTGGCAATGGAAATAAGTAACTTTAGAGTGCTCTATCTTCTATGTCCCCAAGTCATCAATTTAGCACGAGAGGGTGGAGAGTTAGCATTAGTGCTAACAGGATGCTATGCATTGTCTTTGTGTTTAGAATAACCTTGCATGCATTATTATTGATACACAGCAACTGAAGTGACATGATTCTTTGCTTATTTTGCCTTTCATACATGCTCCAATTAGAAAAAAAAAATAGCTGACTGTGAAAATTATTAGCCTAAAGGGGAAAAGTACAACATGATATTATTGCTAAAATGCCTCTCATGCATTATTCAAGTAACAAGAAGATAAACTTTTGCTAGACGATAGGAGACAAAGAATGTTTCAAGCATTGAGCTGGTTTAAGCTACTGTTCTGTGGTGCTAATTCAAATGTGAGAAGAATTATTGTATATGAGGTGATTTGTTTTTAAGAATATGTTGTGCTGCTTTAATCATCCCAGCACTGCGAGCTAACAAAAATACCCTTTCTCTTATTATAAGTGATTATTGCATCCATATTAGCGTGCAATCATTACAATTTCAAATACTCAAAACCTTTAAAGACGTATTGTTCTTGCACCCACAGCCATCGACTCTTATGAATTGTTCACATTGGGTTGAGCTCTGTAACAGATAAAAAAGTTATATCATTATGTATATCATTATTTAGTATAAAAAATAATGTACTTTAAAGTTTACATGAAACAGCATTCATATAACATTTTACTTCTGTAATGTGAGATTTCCAAGTAGCAAAAAAACAAAACAAAAAGCAAAAAAATTGAGATGGACTTATAGGGTTATACTTCACCCAAAAAAATGAAAATTCTGTCATCAATTACTCTCCCCCGTTCCAAACCCGTAAGACTTTTCTTCATCTTCAAAACAGAACTGAAGATATTTTAATGAAATCTGAGGAATTGGAATAGTGATGTCATTGACTGTCGTCAGCCAATTAAATTGTTGTGTTTGCACACGTGCTTCAGAAAACGGTCATGCTGATGCATTGGCATATAGTAAATTCGTTTACGCTAACATACATTAATTAGTTTACGTAAACTCATTCCCCTTTTCAAGAAACCTTACAATCATAACCTGAGATGGTTTTTTAAATGTTGTTTTTTGTTTGTTTGTTTTTGCACAGTAGGACAAGGAACATGTAAAATGTTTGTTGCTATTTCATGTTGACTTTAAAAACAACTTAATATGCTAATGTGCTTACATAGATCCTTGTGGAATCTCACTTCCTTGGAGAAAGCTGTTGATTCTTCACAAAGAAATTAAAAAGATATGTTTCATTATATAGCTAGTGCTCTGTATGACATTTTGATGAAAATAGTCAAAGACCTCTAATACTCACGTAGAGCTCTCCGATGCTTCCCGTAACTCCTCATCCAGTCTAGAGGGGCAGAAATTAAATAATTTATGTTTTAGCTCAGTTATATTTTTAACATTATATGAGAAAAAAAAAATAGACAATCATGTCATATTTATTACATTATTTGATTGTTAGATTATAGGGGTTTGTCAGAAAAAAAGGTTGGTAACTCCTAAAACGGATAAATCTTATAATGTTACTCTTCACCCCAGCATTTTAAATCATCAAATCTGTTCTAAATGTCTCTTCCTTCCTGCATAGAAACGTGTCTTCACAGGTTTTAAATTATAGAATCACAACTCCTGTGCAGATTCTCATAAACACACTCAACACCTCTTCAGCAGCTACATCTGTCAGCGAATGTGTGCTGCTGATCAGTGTCGTGATAATTCCTCCCATTGTATAGTTCAGCGCCCAAAATAAATTGGCATACATGCAATGAAAGACAATTGGCTTTATGCACAGCTCCACTACTTCCTGAACTTTAGCCAGCTCCTTGTTTCCTGTCGGCCATTATTGGCCAAATTGATTAATTCAGGTGTGTCTGATTATTGTTGTCATGACTACTGAGGCCAGGCACACCTGAATTAATCAATTTGGCCAATAATGGCAGACAGGAAACAAGGAGTTGGCTGAAGTTCAGGAAGTAGTGCAGCTGGGTATAAAGCCCATTAAACATGTTGCTCATTGATACTTGCTCACCTGATGATGCATTCGGGTATGTGGACGTACTCCATTGGGATGAGCTCCTCCAGTTCAGCTAAGCTGTTCACATACTTTATCTTACTGCTGAACTTTGAGCTGGAAAACATTTACGAATCAATTTTATTTTGTTTGTTTTTGTCTCCAAAGCCAATATTTTGTACACTACGGCTATGTTCAGACTGCAAGCAAATCAGGATTTTTTCTCAAATCAGATCTTCTCAGGCAGACATTCTGCACTTTTAATTGCAAGTGATCAAAGATTTTTGTGTTCAGACATAAACAATCCATCTGCATGGGTTGCTTCAGTAACAATAAGGAGTACACATGTACAGTTGTGGTCAGAAGTAATGGCACCCCTGGTAAATATGACCAAAAATTGCTGTAAAAAAAATAAATCTGCATAGTTTATCCTTTTGATCTTTCATTTAAAAAAAAATGAAGTCAAATAATTGAAAGTGCGGGGGAAATTACATTATGAAACAAATGTATTTTCTCCAAAACACGTTGGCCACAAATATTGGCATCCTTTTATTAAATACTTTTTGCATTCTCCTTTTGCCAAGATAACAGCTTTGAGTTTTCTCCTATAACGCCTGATGAGTTTGGAGAACACCTGATGAGATCAGAGACCATTTCTTTATACAGAATATCTCCAGATCTTTCAGAAGCTTCGAAAGCGAAGCTTCATTTTGTGCTCAGTGACACATTTTTGTGTTGATTTTGATGTTTGTTTTGGATCATTGTCCTGATGGAAGATCCAACCACGGCCCATTATAAGATTTCTAGCAGAGGCAGAGTCAGGTTTTGATTTTTTTTTTTATCTGTTAGAATGCGCTAGAATCCATGATTCCATGTATATGAACAAGAAGTCCAGAACCTCGAGAAAAAAAATAGCCCCACAACATTAACAATCCAGCGGATATATAACCGTGGGTATGGGGTACTTGTTATCTCTGTAGATGTTCCTAGTCACCATGGTGTGCCAAAAAAAAAATGAAAATGTTAATGGGAATATACTTCAGAAATATCTTACTCATAAAAAATTATACGGGTGCCAATAATTGTGGCCAACGTGTTTCAGAGTATTTCATTTTACACATGGGTTCTTTTTTTATCCTTTTGAACCAAACCAATATTACGTGTTTGATGCCAAAAAGCAACAAATACTTTTTTTTTGTTTTGTTAGAACGTTCGTTTTGTTCGTTTTTGAACGTTTGGTTTGTCATAGAACGTTTGAAAACTAACTGACATTCCTGGAACTTCAAACGGGATAGGTTAGCATTTTATGGCAGCAAAAATTTGGGTTTGGTGCACAGAGATAAAAAAGTATGTTTTTTATCCCTGTGCACCAATGTGTAAAATGAAATACTCTGCTGTATCTCTAATGCTGTGGGTCTAATTTTCTGCCAGACGTCCTGGACATCTTGATCAGATACATGGCATCATAGCTCCGATCAAATACCAATAGATATAAAAAAAAAATCAAAAACTTTAAAACATCTTTTAACGGGCCATGTTTGGATCTTCCAACAGGACAGTGATCCAAAAACAAACATCAAAATCAAAACAAAAATGTGTCACTGTGCACAAAGCCAAGCATCTGCAATGGCCATACTAAACCCTATAGAAAATGGGTGGGCTGAACTGAAGAGAAGCAACAACATGGATCAGGGAATCTGAAGGATCTGGAGAGATTCTGTATGGATGGATGGTCTCTGATCTCTTGTCAGGTGGTTCTCAAAACTCGTCATCAGGCATTATATGAGAAGACTCAAAGGAGGTTGCAAAAAGTATTTAATAAAAGGGGGAAATAATTGTTTTAGAGAAAAAAACATTTTATAATGTGATTTAGCTCAATATTTTGTGGAAACCATTATACATTTTCCCAGGATTCTTTGATGAATAGAAAGTACAAAAGAACGGCATTTATTTGAAATAAATATTGTAACATTGTAAATGTCTTTGCTATGATCTTTAACAATTCACTGCATCCATGCTACTAATCTGCTTTTTTTTTTTTAAATCTTCAGGTAGTTTTTATTTGTCTACAAAACAAATTTAAGCATAAACCTTTAGACGATAAGGTTTTTAAGATCATGAGATACGTATTCTGTCGAGTGTATCTAAACTATTGACCAATACTAAAAAACTAAAACAAAACAAAAAATTGCCAGTCAACATACCTGATAAATGGTTTTGTGATGGCTAGAATTGTCCTAATGAACCATGATGGGTGAACAATAATGAAAGATTTTAAGTTCTTTCTAAGCCTGAAAAAGTGTAAAAAAAAAACAAAAACAAAAAGAAGTCATCATTTTTAATATACTCTAACTGAATATTGTCCATTGCACATTTTAATATATTCAACATACTGTAAGTAAATAGACAGAATATAGATAAGTAAGGCATATTATATATACCTCCTGTCAATCATCTGGTAACATCTCTTAAGCCAGTTGAGGCCAGGCATCCTTCGGTGTGGAGTGGCTCCATTCAGATAGATGATCATGTAGTCCTCTGCTACCATGAGCTCTAGTGTACTGATAACATACCTGAAGAGAAATTGACCTTCATTTAGTGATTTGTTCTCATAACATTTAATATTATTATATTCTTGGATTATTCTATAGAGGGTATGCACATGACGTCACAGTTGGTGGGTGGAAAGAAAGTGGCAGCATGCCGCGAAAAACAAACAAAACACTTCTAAAACAGGAAAGAGCTTTGCAGTTGGCTGTACAAATAGATTTAACAAGAAATCTCTTTGAATACTGCCGAAAGCTTGACGATGTGTCAAACACAAGATGGCACTGCTTTCCCCTCACCCCTACTGGGACATGCGGAGCACCATTGGAGACTTTCGTCCCAGCTGAACTACTGTCACCACATCAGCATGTTTCTTGCTCTCCTTAGAAGGCCCCTTGTCCTGGATTTTCTTTAAACCCTTCTACTTGGCCTTTTGCTGGTCCACCTTCCCCCAGTATTCTATAGACAAGGTCCAGTCTTTCTCCACCAGGGACCCAGCCTGAACCACTGGTCCACGTTTGTGACAGTACCAGGGAGACAGCCAGCTATTCAAGGATTGCAGTTGTTAAGGATCTTGCACACCAACTCGGTCTCTGTTATGTCCGGCTTCCACCGCAAACAAAGAGCACAGTAATTTTAGGCAAAGTTCCTCAGACACTGATCTGGCAACTGTATCATGTCACAAGCTTTTCTTTTACCTTGATGAGATAATCAGGAGGGAGGAAGGCATCAATAAAGGCATTCTTAAACTCACACCAATTGTGCACAGTTTTTCCGCTACCATCCACCAGCTATGATGGAGTCCTGGATGTACTGGCACTTTAAGAGTGTTAGACAGGGCGCCCATCAGCTCTACATAAAACAATGACCGTACTGCAAAAAAACATTTTGAGCGATTAACAAAGTTAAGAACATCGGCCACTTCTCTGGACCCACTAAATGAGGGAAACTCCATCTGAATAGCCTGCCTGGAATAAACCACAGGAGTTGTGATGGCTTGACTACATGAAGCACCTAAAGGTGATGAAAGGCTGGCACTTGATATAAAAGGCTGCATAGGTGGCTGGGAAAATGCTCCAGTGAATGTTGTCTGAAACTGGGCACCTACCACATTATGAACAATGGCATGGATTGAACCCTTAAGCATTAGGATTCGAGGACTGGACAGTACTGTCAGAACTAGCCGCCAGGTAAGGCGTGGTCCTGTTGTTGAGCATGGGAGGATTGATTCTACTGATAGACGGGCCCATAACCTGTACTCCCATACTCAGAGGAGAGTTTGTGGGAAAGCACTGGAGGAAGCTTGAGCAGGAGTAGAGTGGCAATGAGGTGGATGATTAGTTGCTCCTATGCGTGGAAGAGGCATAGGAAGAGCAACAAGGCTGGCTCGCTTCAGCCGTTCATGTTAAGCTTTCCACTTTTCATCACGTCCCTTTAAGCACTCTACTAATTGCCCACTTCTCTGTTCAATGTACTATCAACATAATCTCTGAAGTCAGTCTCAAGTGTATTTAATCTGTCCATGACTGACCCTAAATCATTGGTAATGGTAGTGAGAGTGGGAAGGGTGAGATAAGATTTGTCTCCCTCATCTCTAATGCTTTATTCAATCTCTTCTTGGTCTGATAGGAGAAGTGAACTAATCAGTGATGTTATCTCCTCCGCAGGATTTCTCCTAGTGACCCATGAATCTCCCCTCGATTCATTGTACTGTTCACTAGGCCCATGCTCTGATGTAGGTGTAGACCTCTGGTGCCATGCTCAGATATTTCCTCCAGGAATTCATCAAGGTTTACCAGGGGGGCGACATTTGTTTCTATCATGTTTGTCTTTTTTTACAGTACCTAACTGCAACATCAAACAGAGCAGAATATGTGTTATGAAGTATTCTGCAGATTCCAAGTTAAAAGCCTCAGCAAACAATACTCACATCACTATGGAAACAATAAAACATAGTTGTACAGGCCACTATCTGTAACACTCCACCCTGGTGCTCTTTTTTTAAACAGATGTGTCACTATATACATGCACAAGGGGATCTTTGGAATAAAAGCAATAATCACGAATATCCCACACTTCAATAATGACACATTCTAAATGCTTTCTTAAACAGGTAAACATGCCCAAGAACAGGTTTATGGGAGTTAAAAAGGCACACAGCAATAAACCAATATTCATACGGCGCTGAACAACATTCAAGGTAGAAATTTTGGGTCTGGGCACGTCCTACTTGCCTGAGAGGTGCACGCGAGCAAACAGTCCAGGTGGTTCAATACGTTTCTGTCCTTCTCGCTCGCATTAAAGCGTCTCAGTGTATCGTTTGAATACTATCAAACCATAATTAACAAGCTTTAAATATCTATAGCTGCAGCAAACAATGCTGGCGCCAAGAATTCAAAACCCACCTGTCTTCTTTTTGATTCTCACCACATCCCTAAGTAACATTTGGCGCACCTTAGGAATGGGCAGCTCAGGCCTTAAAGAGATATCCTCCATTCTCACCAAAATATACAGTGGAAACTAAGTATATTACACAGGAATACATACTACTATCATTCATCATACATAAACATTATACATCCAATGTAATACGTTCTAAACCACCATAACCTCGGTACCCTGAAATGAGGGAACGAGACATTGCGTCATTGATGATGATGATATGGGAAAAGCACCTCGTATTCGTTTTTGTTTGCTCAGCGCACTCTCAGAGAGAGCCATGAGCAGTCAATCGTTCAAATATTTCAGAATGTGCACCCTGCTCAGACACAGAGCTGAGAACAGCATTCAGGCACTTTTTGAATGTATCGGGGACCAATGATAGCCTGAAAGGAAGGACTGTAAACTGATAAGGACCACTGTTATTATTATTATTATTATTATTTATTATATTTTTTGTAAGTTGTAAGAAACACTGTAGAGTCCAATTTCTTTTAATTTAAGAAGATAATCAATTATTTTACTCCAGTTTTCGCAGTCTCCTCTAAAATCCATTTGTGTTGTGGGTTTTACCATAGCTGAGGGAAAGTGACGTCTGTGCATACCCTCTATTATATCATAGAATTAACAAGCCTTGTAAGATATTTTGACATTAGGGCAATTGATTGGCTTATATCAGACTGAACTCACAGAAAGAGGTTTTCCATGATCTCGTGATAGTCCTCTCTGTCACTGTCAGGGAGGAAGCATGCAGCAAACACGATGATGGCATTTGCACCATTGCTATAGTAGCCTGTGGATAAATATTAAATATATTTTAATATTAATAGCTCAACACAATTTTAAGGCAATTTTAAGTTGACCTCAGACAACAATATAATAAAAGTTAAAAACTTTAGTTAAGTTAAAAACTTTAGTTAAGTTAAGAAATATGAGCGCACATTAATTTGGAAAAAATATGTGCACAGAATAATCATAATAAATACTGCAAAATTTCATTAAAATAAGAATTGTCTGTTTTGATTTCAGACAGAATACTCCTTTAAATTTTCCGTGAAATATTCCTTCAACGTACCTCCATGGGATATGACTTTTTGGTAGGGTTCAATGCTCTTCATGTTGATGCGGTGCTCTTGCTCTCCAATGATGACAGTTCTCCAGAGTTTGGAATCCTGCCGCTCTTCTTCAGCACTGTATGTGGGAATGGGTTCAGTTGTTTCTTTTACCGAATCTCTCTGGGATGTTTGAGGCTCTGAAAAAAAATACTGTGTATTAGTAATCTCTTTTTAATTATAAACAATTATTTACAAGTGTTTATGTCCAACCTTCCCAGTCTATTTCATGGTCAGTATAATCTGCTTCATCAGGTGTGTCCAGATCATCAACATTGATGTCGAGGTCATCTGGTGTGTCAAACAGGTCATCCTCACTTTGATCCAATGATAGACTAATTCGAGGAGCGGACAGCTTTTTCCTCTGAGAGGCCACACCCCCTTGGCCTTGTAGGGGCAGGGAGGTGGGCGGAGCTAGTGGAAATTAACAGACAATCAATTAACATCTATAAAATGATCCGGCATTACACCAGGTTCTGTACACTGTCAGATTTCAGGGTCATTTGATTTGTGTTCCAGGGCCTGCTAGGATTCAGAACATGCCCTACTTAAAGCTGCAGTCCTTAGCTGTTTTAGGGTTAAAAATGATCCAAAATACATATTTGAGAAAATACATAACCACCAAGTGTTCAAAACTATCTGCTTGCCTTAGCTTGATTCAAAATGGTTAGCTTGTAATAATGTTAACGTCATTACGTGACATCTGTACACATAAAGAAAGAGTCTCAGCTAGTATACGCTATATTGCATGTGTTGGAGGTGGAGATTTATAGCCTTTTCTTACAGCACTTGATATAATTTAACTTATCAATTTGATGGCGGATCCAGAAAGGTTAAAACGACAATCACCAGTGACAACTAGAGATTCACCCGCTGTAAAATGCAAAAGACTTTATTCGGATTTCGGAGTGGCTACAGAAAAAAAGAGACTGGTAGGACCCATGGAAAACAAGGAAACATATAGGTAGGACATTACATGTAGTCACTCAATGCTGAGGTTGTTAACATTAACAATTTGAGAACAAGCTATAATTTGCATGGTTTTGCATGATAGCTTGTAAGCGAATGTTAGATTTAATCAGCGTGATTAAGAATGTTAGATTTAATCAGCATGGTGGTGATGGCACAGTGGATAAGACACATGCCTTTGGTGTGAGAGAACCGGGTTCGAATCCACTGTCAGACACCAATGTGTCCCTGAGCAAGACACTTAACCCTTCAAGCGCCAGAGTCGCAAAATTGCGACAAGACGTCATACTTAATTTAACAGGCTATAGATCCTAATATGGAGTTATATCTAATTTGTATTCCCTAACACTAGATGGCAGACATGTAATACTTCGATTCAAGATCAAAATGACGTCATGTTCCTATTCAAAGTGTTGGAGGAAACAGCAGAGCAACAGAGCGATCGTGTTATTGATGCGGAAGCAGTTCAGAGCGTCCGAGTAAAGTGTGAAATTTGTGAGAAAATCGTCATATAGCTGATAAAAACTTGTACCGTGAGGATGTGTTGCAAATGTTATTCGCCGATTCTGACTCCGAAGGGGAATATTTGGCTTTTGTAAGTGGCGATCGGCTGTCTAATGACCGCGCTTCTCCCTGTACATCTTTGCTGCGCAATGGTGCCTCCCAGTACAACTTTGCTGCGCACACTTCTCACGGTACATCTTTGACGCGCAATGGTGCCGCACGCACTTTTCCCTGTACATCTTTGATGCGCAATGGTGCTGTGTGCGCTTCTCCCGGTACATCTCTGCCGCACAATGGTGCCGCCGCACAAGGTGCTAGTGTTCACGAAGCAAAAACAGATCATTTTGACCATCTTAGTGTACATAGGAGAGCTGTTGCTAGAAGTAAAGGCAGCTAGGTAGAAGAAATATGGCTGGAAGTAGATAGATCTTTGGATCGGGTCAGAGCGGCTCAAGGGGGGAATGGCTGAGGTAGACGTGGATAATTTGGAATGAGGATTAAAAAAAGAAGAAAAAGCATGTAAATAAATTCCAACATCAATTCAATATCTACTATTTCCTGAATATTACTAATGAACTGATCAAAAAGTTGGCTATACTGTTCACATGTGTTTTACTACTATATAGTATAGTAATAATTTCTCCTGTTATAGTTGGTTTCCTCTTTTCTCATCATTTGGAATACACTCTAAAAAATGCTGGGTTTTTTTAACCCAACGTTGGGTCAAATATGGACTAACCCAGCAGTTGGGTTAAATT
>JAOTRC010000034.1:29846184-29856902 GCA_027497675.1 Cyprinella lutrensis
GTGCCCCCACATATATTATGTAAACACAAACTTTTATTTTGGATGCGATTAATCGCCATTAATCGTTTTGACAGCCCAAATTTAGATATAATATAAATTATATATAAAACTATATACAGTATATAGATGAAAATATTTCTTAGATATACACCAGCATGTGTGTGTATTTATATATACAAAATAATTATACACAGTGCCCCCACATATATTAAGTAAACACAAACTTTTATTTTGGATGCGATTAATCGCGATTAATCGGTTGACAGCCCTATGCGTGAATCACTGTCACAAACACAAGCTCAGAGCAATATTGTAAGTTACTAATACATTTTTAACTAGTGGAATAATAATGCATCACGATACACATAGTTGACTGCTTGAATGTTGTGAGAAATGTGTGTTATCTGTGTTGTTATGTACTTGTATACATGCTCTTAACTAATTACCACTTGTGGGATTAATAAAGTTGATAAAAAATTAAAGTAAGTAGTCTCAGTTTTAGTTACGTCTTAATATTATAATATTTCGAAGGGCAAAAACGTGAACTTTAACTATTGGCTTTACTTCCTCAATTAGCTGTCACTTTAGCCCGAGGCCAGTAGCGTATAGCATTATGGTGCTTTCTGTTATAGCCAACGAACCGATTCGGACCTCGGATTTGACGTCACGTCCACACTTCAAGCGTTCTATTTGTTTTGCGTGTCTGAGTCGGAGAAAAAAATGGACGCCACCCAGAAAGCTGTAATAACGGCTGAGTAACAGGCACTAACATTAAAAAAATATATATATATTATGACTACACCTTATCAAAACGCAGCCATTTGAACTTGAAAATGTTCACTTTATTAATGTTTTTCATGTTAATCTTCTGTTAGCAACGCCAGTAATTGCACTCACAACAACCGATTCCCATTCCTACAGGGGACGCAGTAATATGAGTGATTATAACCGTCATTTAAAATACCAAAGCGGTTCAAAAACAATGAAAACAATTCATTCTTACAAGTCACAGGGCACAGCCATCTTGAATTCCGAAACGGAATTCTTGCTCGGTGTCCTCACGGTTGTCCGACGTCCGAGAGGAGAAATCCGAGGAAAGGGGGCGTGTTGCTAGGCAACGTCTGTCTGCCGATTCGGATCTCCGAGACGGATAAATAATAGAATGCACCAAGATTAAAGATTTGTTCAAAATGAGCGAATCGTTCATGACCGACCCATAACTAGTACTGAATGTTATTTTCTTGTTCTTCCTTGTTCCTTCGTCATCTTCGCTTTATTTTTCATAAAGCTATGATAAAGATACATCCACTCTTGCCTTGTGTGTTCGTGCATTTTGGGGGCGAAGCAATAAATGGATGGGTGTGTTTGTTTGGGTAAAATCGTTAAAACTCAAAAATTAAACTGAATGGGAATTATGTTGTGAAAATTTTAAAATATAAAGTATTATATATTTGCTTGACAGTCACCACCCTTTGCCCTTTACAGGGTCAACATTTATAGCAACTTTTGACACTCTGGGCTTCCCTCAACCAAAATCATGAGGCGCATCCTAATTTTAAACGATATTGAAGGAGTTTGCATGCTTGCTAGACACTTGTTGAATGTCTTTCTTTCACAATCTGCTCCAGTACATCTATTTAAAAAAATCTAACTATATAGTTTTGAAGGGCAATTGATACTGAAAGTAGGCACAATTATTTTTTTTTCTACAAAACAAAGTTGAAGCAGTCAAGTCAATCATAAACCATTTGCATCAAAAGTGCAAGAAACATAAATTCAAGTCGAGTGTGTCCATACTTTCAATTGGGGCTGTAAGTAAAAATCACTCAACCTCTAATCGTTTTACCATTTTCCATTATTATTTCAGTGGTGAAGTGTGGCTGTTTATTAAAGGTGCAATTTGCTTCTCAGAATTTGTGAAAAATAATTAATGTCATTGAGCAGTCACACTCAGAAACACTAAGTAATTAATATTTTTCTATGATTTGTATGTTTGATGTCTTCCATTTATAATTTGACATTTTGACAATATATTAGGATTTCAAACTGAATTTGAGGTTCTGGGTCATTTGACATGCATGTGTGTGGAGATTAGATGGCTTTCTTTAAGAGAATAAAACTATTGTGGGGGGGTTTAAGTGCTCAAGATACATTTGAAATTGTGCCAAATGCTTAAGATTCAGGAAGTTTCCCCTCAAGCTATCACATTAGTCTACTGGGCCTGACAAAACTCACATTGTTGCATAATACCAGCTTGAAAAACTTTTCAACGCTTTCCCACTCAATAGTTAGCTTTAAGCCTTCTGGTAGAATTTACCCATTTCATTTTATGTGGTTATTATTGCTACTTTCATAGTTAAAGGAATAGTTATAAACATAAAGAAAAAAAATACTCACCTTCATATTATTCCAAACGCTTCCAGTATCTGGAACACAAAAGCAGATGTTTAGCACAAGCTCCAAGCTGTTCTTTTCCATAAAACAAAATACACTACCATTCAAAAGATTGGGGTCAGTTGAAATAAATTAATAGTTTTAGTCAGCAAGGTGTGCATTTAAAAAAGTGTGAGTTAGATTTTAGAGAATCTAATAAATGCTGTTCTTTCCTGAAATAATCAAATAATCCTGAAAATATTTTTATCATGATTTGAACACCAAATCAGAACATTAGAACGATTTATGAAGGATCATGTGACTCTGAAGACTGGAATAATGGCTGGTGGAAATTCAGTTTTGTCATCACAAAATTAAATACAATTTTTTTTTAATATATATAATTTGAACGGTAGTTTATTTGTACAGTAAACTGGGTCTGAGAAACTTTAAAACATATTTCAAATGTCCTGAAGCCATTCAATTCATGCTTGCAATTGAAACATGGCACAATGCAAACGCCCAGAACAAACGCAAGAAAAAATGACTTTTCACTTAATTGACATCAAACATGGCTCATTTTAACTTGACGAGCAGCTTGGAAATTCTGCTGGAAGATTCTGCTGCTAACATAACATCTAATTTCCTCTTAACTATCAGTGACAAACCAGTTAACAAGCTTTTTTTTTAGTCTTTGACGACATCATTTTATCCATTTTGCTTTTGGTTCTGCATTGCATGTTTCTTCATGTTGTTTTGTAATATTACAGTAAGCCTCTTCATTTCTTATCATTCTCTTGTATTTCTCACCCTAGAATCCTTCTTTACTGCCCCTCCATTCCATGTGCTGTCAGACACTTTCCTGTCGTCAAACTACAGCAAATGTTTCCACGTTCCTCTTGTTTACTCCTGTGGAACATCCTGTGATTACACTTCCTCTCCTCCCCTCTCTCCTTCTTTCTTGTTCCTCTGCTCCTTCTTCTTTCTTCTGGGTTAGTTCCCCCTACTATAGTGCAGCTATACCAGCCTGTGAGGAACCAGGACTGGTGCATCCCTTTCACTGTGACTGGCAACCCAAAGCCTGATCTACACTGGTACCATGAGGGAAAGCTGCTGGAGGAGCAGCAGTACATCAGGACCGAAATCCATGAAATCACAGATACGGAGTACCACGGCTGTCTGCAGCTTGTCATTCCCACTCACATTCACAACGGCATTTACACGCTGGTGGCCAGCAATGAGTTCGGAGAGGACAGCGGAAATGTGACGGCACACTTCATGCACATGCCTGATGTGGACCACTCAGGGACAGGTATGGCTGTAAAATGTGATTTATTATTATGTTTTAAAATAATACTTATTATAGTCTTATTGTAGTGTAAAAGCAAACTGAGTCATATTTTTGTTTCCACAGAGGGAGCGTTCTATTACGGTAAGAAAATTTTGGTGAATTAAAGCAAGCAAAATTTTAAATACAAGTAAGCTGGATGAATCTTTTAGAAGGAAATCACTCCCCAACAAAAAAACTCTCACCCTAAAATCAAAAATAAATAAAGGAATTATATTTTGCATGAAGAAATCTGTTTAAGACCTCTTTTGTTTTTGATGAGATGTAAGCACATTTCCCCACTAAGTTCTTCATAACTGTGCTTTATTACTGTAATCCAAGGAGGAATAAGGCAGACAAAGTACCATGGTTACCAAGTACCAAGGTGGTAATTATGGGGGTGAGGAGCCAGACTGGCCAGGAATGGAGTAGGTGAGAATCCAGAGAACAGCCAGGATGAAAGACCACGGTGGAGTCGATGGAGGGAGGAGCCATGGTGGAGACTTGTCTGACAACACCTGGGGTGTGACTGACGGAGATGATGCTGATGGTAGTGGTGCCCTGGGCGCAGACGGACAACAGATGGAACCGGGCAACACGGATGGTCCTGGAGGCCTAGGCCTAACCGCAGCAATGAGCGTCCGAGGTGGAGCCAGGGTGCCTGATGACTGAGGCGAAGCCGGTGCGACTGAGGACCGATGTGGAGCCAGAGGGAAGGCAGAGCCAGATGGCTAGACATCTAAGTTCTTGGCTCAGGCAGGGTGAAGTCTGAATTTGGCAGAGCAAGTTGGATGAGGAAGCCTGTTGGAGCCATAAGGATGATGGTATCTGGTGAAGCTGAGGGAGGGAAGATACAAGGTGGAGCCGACAGGTCGACGGACTGAAATGGGGTGAGGGGATCAGGAGCTAGAGGCAGAGCCGGGGGATCCACTTGCCTGGGCGATGATGGAGACTGAAAGATTCGATGTAGATCAACACAACTGAGTGCCGTTAGAGGAGAAATTGAGGTGCTGAAGGAAACCAGCAGTGACGGGGCTGATGGACTGGCTGAATCACAAAGCGGAGGTGGGAGCGCAAGGCTGGGTGGAAACAGTCTTTGCACAGGGCAGAACTAGTGGCAATGAAGACATACCTGTAGAAGACTTAGAGCTGGGCAGGACCAGCGGCGATGGTAAAGGTCAGTAACAGCTCACTCTCTGTGGTGGGAGCATGGGAGGGGTCCTCCTCCATTCCCTCAACTTCCACTACCACTCTCATGTTGACATAGGATTTTGCCGGCTCACGCTGGGTCAGACTCACTGTGGGACTCAGGCTCCAAGGCGATGGTTGGCTTAGTCCACTTGTTTGGCTCGCCCATCACGGCAGATTTGAGCTCCTCTCTGCGGTGGGCTCTGGCTTAATGTTTGAGCATGGCGTGGGGGATGGTTGGGTGGGCTCTGGACCTGGCGTGGTAACGGGAGCAAGGTGGGGCTGGACGTTGGTAATGGTATTTCTTTCAGCTTCGTCCACAGTAAAAGAGGATACATCCACCCAGAGCGCAAAACTGATATACTCAGCTAATGTCCAGCAGGTATTCCCCTGGGGCATCAGGAAGCCTGTCCAGCCCCCACCCGAAGCCCTCCAGGGTGAAGTCATCTCTGGTGGCGCGGTGGCATATTTAGTCATGAAGTCATGAAAATCATCCTGTTCCCATGCAATTATTTATTTTCAATTATTATTATGATTTAAGTTCAGTGCAACAAATATTATACCTGAATATTTTACTTTACAACACACCTTTATAAATAATTTATCATCAATTTTAAGTAATATATATTTTATAATTGCATTCATGCAAATTTTCGCATTACAATAGACTACTGGTATTTGGAGTTGCCACAATGCAAAAAAAAAAAAAAATCATAGTTATAAAAAGAGACTGCATTTTCTTTATGCAAAATATAGTTTCATATCATAATGGGGTGAAATATTTCATAGAAATTTCTTATCAGTTTTCATTAGATTTACCCAGCTGCTGATAAAAAAATAAAAATAAAAAAAACATTGCTAAAATGCAGTATCACTGAATAATTCATTTCAATTTTTTTTCCATTTAAATGATGTAACACAGACACAACATTTAGTCCAGGTAAGACTGTTTTTTCGAGACTTTAGTTTAGACTGCATTTTCTTTATGCAAAATATAGTTTCATTTAATAATGGGGTGAAATATTTCGTAGACCTATCAGTTTTCATTAGATTTACCCAGCTTCTAAAAAAAATAAAAACATTCATAAAATACACTTTATAGAATTATATTTCTCACTGAATAATTCATTTCCATTTTTCTTTCCATTTAAATGATGTAACAGACACAACATTTAGTCCAGGTAAGACTTGTTTTTTCTCTTATTGCTCACCATTTATATGTATTTGTTCAAACCTTCGGATTTTGAACTGCAATCGTATACTTAGTGTTATTTGTTTTGTGTGTTTTTAAGAAACCCCACCTCCGGAGGAGAAAGTTGCGGTATGTTTTTTGTATAGAGTCAATTGCTATAGATAATTGGGTAACTTTATTTTACAGTGAATTTGTATGTTACATGTATTTACTATTTAAATTATGCATAATTTTATGCAACTAACCCTAAACCAAACCTAACCCTAATCCTAACTCTATAGTCAGTAAATGTAGTTAATTAAAGTGTAACAAAGAAACCTTAAAATAAAGTGTAACCGAAATGTTCTTTCAGTTCATACTTAAACTAAAAGTCAGTGGGGTCAACTTTCCAGAGAGTTTGAATGCAGAAAAATGACTCTTTTAGTTTTGTTTAAGAGCCTCAGTAAATGTTATTGGACAATTTACGTTTGCAACAATATTGTAGTAGCAAGTGATTTCAATATATAGTGTCTTTCTCTGATACAATGGTACTTACTTCCATAATTTCATTAGGTTTAATGAGCTAAATCAATTCAAACTGACCCCAGATTGGAGTTGCGGATTAAAATCTACTGTATGTTTTTATATTCTAGGTTTACATAGTGGTTGGGATAGCTGTGGTTGCTTTAACTGGATGCATCATTATGTTAGTATTCCTCAAATATGGCAGAAGCTCCAAGTTTGGTATGAAAGGTAAGTTCATCATTTAAATCTTTTCACTTCTGTCAACATGAAATCAAAATGGACCCTATTTACCTTATTAATAAATATTTGTACGATGCTCCCATATATGTTATTCAAAATAAATGTTGGCATTGTTTTAGCATTTAAGATTTTTGGGGCCATTTACACAATAGTGTTTTCAACTAGAAATGGAAAACTTTTATCCATTTTGGCCATTCATTTACAAGACAACTGTGTTTTGAGGGCCTGAAAACAAACTTTTTAAAATGATACTGTTATCCTCTCTGTGTAAACTACAAAAACATGAATTGTCATGCATATTACGTGTTCAGTGTAGGCGTGTAGTAAAGTAAAGTAAAAGTAAAAATACTTTAAAATACTTTTTTTACTTGTAAAGTAAAAATACTTTATTAATGGCTGGCAGATAATATTATATATTGCAGTAACATACAGACCACAAATATAGAATAATATTAATTTACTATTTTTTTAAATAATTGTTATTGTTTCCTCTTATAATAATGCACTTTTTTTAACACATTTGTATGGTATGTTTATTCATGTGTGTTGACCCCGCAAAGGTTTTACATTTCTATGGATTATTGTCTGGGATTTTTGCCCTCTCCGCCAGGCTCCTCATCTGTCATCAGTAATGACGACGACTCTGCCAGCCCGCTCCACCATGTTTCCAATGGCAACAACACGCCATCATCCTCGGAGATGGGCCCAGATGCTGTTATTATCGGAATGACAAAGATTCCAGTCATCGAGAACCCCCAGTACTTCCGCAACCCTGGCAGTATGCTGAAATCGGACACTCGTGAGTTCCCGTGGCGTGTTGGGCCGTCAGCGGCCCCACTCCATCCTCTGCAATAGATTCCAGCCTAGGTTACCACTGGTCAGTTGTCATAGTAACCTCCCCTTCTATCACCATGGCGATGATATCAGGGATGGCTGACGCTGTGTAACTTAATCACTGTTAGACTGTACATTTCAGCAAGCATTCTTCATTCAAATTTTAGGGTCCAACACAGTTGATTTGTATCTTACCAACCTGATCAGTCATTAGTTGCATTTGCTAAGGCAAGCATCCCACCGGGCAGCTCATATGTAGGGTTATGTCAGCATGAAATCAAAATTTACCCTATTTATTTTATCATTGCACTGGTCTTATTATGAATGTTTAATTCATTAATAATTAATAATTCGTACATATACTTTTTGACCTCTAACATTATCTATCTTTCTTTAATGCTATAAATTACTCTTCCTGTGATATGAGTCACATCTCTCTGCTGATGTATGCAAGGCTGCACCAAGGTTATCATGAAATAAAAGTGATACATTAACTAAAACCATAAAAATGTCATTACTTGAAACAAACTAAACGGTAACACTTTATTGAACATCGTTCAAGATGTCTTTGTTTTGACATCTTGACGTAAACCATAACATCATAACTTGTCAATGTCTTTGTCATGACAACTTGACATAAAATGTTAAACTGTCATGTGGTTGGCTTTGACATTGGCTGTCATGAGGCCATTATAACTGTCATGAATATTTTTCGTAGCCTCAACTACAGTGGTACTAATTTAATTTGTCATTAAAACGTTATAATGGATTCATGACAGTCAATGCCAATACCAACCACCTGACAGTTTAATATAATGCTAACCAATAAAGCTAGGTGGTTTCTTAAGTTGGATCATTAATCTGCTATGTCATGTTTATGACAGGTTGTGTTGTCTTAGTAATGTCAAGTTGTCATGACAAAAACACTGACAGGTTATGTTGTATTGGTTTATTTCAAGTTGTCATAACAAAGATATCTCAAACTATGTCATATTTGCATTAAAAATGTCATAACTGAGCAAATGACACAATGATAGTTGTCGCAAACATGCATAAAACTTACTTCATATTCACAACATATGTCATGTTATGATTATAAAAGTGTCATGTCAGTCTTATGCACACCCCTTAAAGTAAAGAGTTACCAAATAAACATTAACCAAAATAAAATAAAAAAAACTAAAACTAATAAAAATGACAAAAACACAGAACAAAATTAAAATAATAAATAAATAAATAAATAGAAATATTAACATTTTATACTGTATTATAATTATATTTATTAAAAAATAATTTAATAATAAAAATAATAAATAGTTGTGTTTGGCTAAAATAATTTAGCCAATCACATTCCAGTACACAAGATGGATAAACTGAAGTCTCACCCTACATTTTCTATGTGAATTATGTCAGTTGTAATGTAGTAAAGTTTAGTTTTTTGCATAAATGAATGACTGAACAACAACACTTAAAGGGATAGTTCACCTAAAAATTATCATTAATCATTAATTACTCATCCTCATGTCATTACAACCCTGTAACACTTTCGTTCATCTTCTGAACTCAAATGAAGATCTCTTTGATGAAATCTGAGCAATTTCTGTCCCTCCATTGACAGCTATGCAACTACCACTTTGACGCTTCAAAAAGTTTATAAAGAGATCATAAAACTAATCCATATAAATAATAATTATTGTGTTACTCAGCATGTTTGAGCTTCTACAAGAACCAATGAGAATTGTTTTCATGCAACAAGGTTTGGTTGAGCTTCTGTTTATGTTTGCTGGTCAGTGGTTAACGTTTATACAGTATGTGAATAAAATCCTAAATTAAATCTGTTCATCATATAAAGCGAACGTGTCTCTTCAGAAAATTTGGACTAAACCTCTCAATTCATGGATTAGCTGTACGAAGTGGTAGTAATGTAGATGTCAATCTAGGGACACAAATCGCTCAGATTTCATCCTTATTTGTTTTACGAAGATGAACGAAAATCTTATGGATTTGGAACATGAGGGAAAGTAATTACTGACAGACCCCTGACAGCTGCCTACATGCCCTAGTTTTTATATGAACAACCATCACTCAAATAGTAAAAATCTAGTTTTAACTACAAGTGTTATTTGTTTTGCAGTTGTCCAACACATAAAGCGTCACAACATTCTGCTAAAGAGGGAGCTTGGAGAAGGGGCTTTTGGAAAAGTGTTCTTGGCTGAATGCTATAACTTGTCTCCTGACCAAGAGAAGATTTTGGTGGCTGTTAAGGTATGATATATTTATTTACACAACAAAAATAATGAATTTCATTGAAATGACACAAGTAATTTCAAGTATAAGAGATAATACATGGCGTCTTGTCTCACAGACTCTGAAAGAGGCCAGCGAAAGTGGGCGAGCAGATTTCCACAGAGAGGCGGAGCTCCTGACCAACTTGCAGCATGACCACATTGTCAAGTTTTATGGCGTGTGTGTAGAAAGTGACCCCCTCATCATGGTGTTTGAATACATGAAACATGGAGACCTCAACAAGTTTCTCAGGTTTGTATGAGAGCGTTTATTATTATTATTTCCTTTATTTAACCAGGAGAATCACATTGAGATATTACTATCTCTTCTTCCAGAGAGACCTGGTCAATATAACACCCACACTAAACAGCAGCTTTTATAAACATTGATATTTATAGGTTACATACAAGTTAAAAGGATTGTTCACCGACAAATATTTTGTTTCATCATTTACTCTAATGTCTATGAATTTTTACTTTTGTCCTTAGAGTGAAAGTTAGTGAGGTCCAAACCTAACTTGCTCCATTTCAGACATTCTACTAGCTATAAGTAACAACAACATGTCAACTAACTCTCAGTAGATTTTTAGTAGACTGTATTAGACTGTTAGGTGTCAGGGTTAGGGTGAGTAAAATAAGTTGACACTGTTGAGGGACTATTAATAACTAATAACTCAAAATAAAGTGTTAGCAGTTATCAGTGGTGGAATGTAACGAAGTACAAATACTTCGTTACTTTACTTAAGTACATTTTTCATGTATTTTTACTTTACTT
>JAOTRC010000034.1:30032400-30045370 GCA_027497675.1 Cyprinella lutrensis
GGCTACAAAATCTGCTTCAAAATCCCAGCGCTGTCGTCATCGTGTAAAGCCCGCCCCAACGTTTCTGATTGGTGCCGTGATTTCGACGAATTGGAAATGGGCTTGAATTAGCTTTTTGCCAGACTAATTCGCCTGAAGTTGTCTGGGTTTTCCCAGGCTAGTGATAACTACATTCTACAATCAAATTAACTCCCGAAAAACAGTGACAACCACATTTACAAAAATTCTATGCAGTGTGTACGGAAAAAAAACTGAACAACCAGTTTAATGACGTACAACAAGAGAAAGGAGAGATGACAGACAAAAGATAGTGGTGAATTAAAGTTGTTTGGGAAGCTGTTTGCCATTGAGATGACTGGGAAAAAGTGTCCAAACCAACCAGAATTTACCCAACATATTTGTTAAGATATATGTATTTTAGCGTACATCATTGATGTATCTCTTGTCTAGTGCAAGAAATCACAGGGAAAGTGCTACAAACCTGACTTGTGTACCAAATTTGGCAACATTTAAAGCTCATAAAACCTTAAAAAAATAGAAAAGCTTTGTGCTGCAAATTAGACTGAAATATTGCGCAAACCAAGGGGTATAAAGCTACACAGAAGTCATGGTTGGGGTCACAGTTGGATTTGGGCTCAGTACAACATGAAAAAGCAACAAATCCCCAAAGCTGGGTTTCTTTTCATTTATTTTGAACAGACAGTAGTACAAACTAGAACGTACATTACCAGAAGAAAATGTGAAGTGGTGCTTGCAGCGGCAAAACTCGCCACTCGGTTGCTAGAGTGTTGTACATGGTTGCATACGAGCCAACAACCATGTCTGTGCAATGTTCTGAGATATAGCTTATTAATATGTTTGTATGGTTACTAGGGTAGTCTATATGGTTGCTATGGTGTGCTTATACAGATTATGGGATGATATTTAAAGACTAGTATGTGTCAAAAAAGCCGAACTCCATGTCCCTACTATTTTCTGGAGCTGAGATATGGCTTGTAAATGTTGTTTTATGGTTGCTAGGTTGCCATAAGTGGTTGCTAGGGCGGGGCTATGAAGTTATGAACCGCTGTTTTCAAACTTAATGGTTTGATTAACATGATGTGTGTATAGCTTGCACATCTTGCGATCTCGGTGCCGTCTAAACTCTTGTTTTGGGTCGGGCCGTAGATCGTCTCTTTTTCTGCTGTATTTCCTGTTAGCAAACAGCGTCGCATTACCGTGTGTAACCCCTTCTGGATTGGAGTGTGGATCGCCCGTAATTGACTGTATTTGACATCTGACTGGTGACGTCCGTACCATGACGGTTCAGGACAAATACATGGACCAAGCCAAGTTTAAGCAACGAGCTCAAAAACGCTTATAATAAGTGGACTTGGCAACACAGCAAGAGCCGCCCTGTGAAGCAACGTTTTCGCATTAAAAACACAACGCCTGCGTCAACCGTCAAAATTACTGAACACAATGAGTTTTGTCACTGTAATATACTGTAGTCAGAACATTGCTATGGTTACCATGGTGTCATTTATCGCAGTTCCTGAAGCCAGTCGTGTTCAGTTCACACATGGAATGATAATTTAGGGGATTTACTACAGCATTTAAGTCACTCCTGAAACTTTACAGTGTGTAAACGTTGCCAGATCTGTTTGCTGTTCCATTTCCACAGGCCTCCTGATCATAGTTACAGTGGGTTGCCATGGACACAAAGCAAACAGTTATCATGGGCAAATAAGTTAAATCTATGAGCCGGGGAGAATTGACACAGCAACTATGCATGTTTACCGTTTTTCAATTTTTCAAACAACCCGCTGACATACTCTAAACCCTGCTACCTGACGAAAGTACACATTTACACATGAATCTGGTGGATTCTGAACAGCATTACTGCACTGAGAAGATTGCTAATTCATGTCAGTGTTACCATAGCAGCGAGAAGTTTCTGTCCTCTGAGAGCGAGCCACGAGTCTGCTGACTAAAGTCAGGGAATTCAGCGGACCCCCAGTGTGTAATTGGCGTGTTTGGCTTTCCGTCACATCTAATGTTGTGCCAAGAAGAGCCGTCGTCTTATGTCGCTAACTTTTCTGCACAAAAGAAGCCGCGTCCTGAAACTTTATCTGGTGTAAACATATTGGCCATTTGCCCATTCCTCCGTCAATAGCTAGAGGAAAAGCTCGGGCGAGAGAGAGAGCTCATGGATTTGGAATAGAAACAAACCGCCATGGCATTTTTAGATTATGTGATTTAATGAAACAATCATGGCTCCCGGAGAAAATACAGTGGAAGCCAAATGCTTACTGATGCGTGTTGCTACTGCTTTATACGAGGTAGGTTCCTGTGCCAAGAATTGCATCATTTCAAATCAGTGTTTTTTCCTAAAAGCACTCTAAAAATGTTTATTCTGCAAAGGAATGTATTTACGCAAGGTATTTTGCGTAAAATCTGAAGAATGTAGTGAGAATTCAGAATTACAATTGTGTTCAATTAACAGCACATTTCTCAATTCCCTCTTCATATTGCATTAACACATGCAGGGCCTACCTGCCAATTTCTGCTGACTCGAGAACATTTATAAATATGTTTTACCAGCCATGAAATGTTTTTGCAGGAATGAAAAAGTGAAAATTCACAATTCTCTCAGCTAAAACTACTAGCCTAACTAATATACATTTAAAACATTATTAAAGACAAGTAAACTGTAAAAACATATGAACAAATAATCAAATTAAAATCAAAATTATAGCAGAACAAAGGTACAAATAAAATAAACAGTAGTTTTCAGGTATACAAATTGGATAAAGTATTCAAAATAATATAGTCATTCACTGTATAAATTAAATATAGATTAAACCTTAATAAAGTTACAAGAGCTATTCAGAGATATTTTATTAGTCGTTTGATTAAAATTAAAAACACATAGCAGCAGAAATATTAGGCTACTGTCACTTTAAGAAAAGAACGCACAGATCCAATGTACTGATACTGGTCTTTCTCGACTGTGTATGTTCACTTAAGCCATAACAGACTATGTTTACTAGGATATTAGGATAGATCGATTTTTATTTATTTATTTATTTATTACATTTGTGTGAATTTGTCCATTCAAGCGCAAGCACTCCAGTGTTACTAAATGTATGTGTTCCTAAAAAAAAAAAAAATAGCAATTTTATTTTTCTCAATAGTTTTTAAGCATTCTTGGAGGTTAGAAGCAAACCAATGAGTTCATGTATTGTAACAATGAGTACATGCATGTGCAACTTTATTTCTCTATGTATTGGTAATTGTGCCGTGCAGTTTGATTTCCAATAGCTGGAAAGTGGAAAAAAGTATCTCACTAATATATTTTTTATTATATACTCCAACGTGATCTCATTTATATGCATGGTAAATAAGCTTGGATTTAGAACAGTTTTGTATTTTGATAGCATCTACAACATAAACCTTTTTAGGCATCAACAACAAAGGAAAACATTTTACAAATCACTTGAGGCTCATAGAACATTGAGTTCAATTTTAGTCAACATAATAAAAATTCATTCTAACAGATTAATTAACTTGTTTAATGATGTCACATTTCACACAGTGTTCTCTGCGATTTTTAATGTCTGGCCAATAATCATTACAATACAAACACGGTATGCACAAATAATTTAAGCACAATATCAGTGTAGAACAAATACAGTTGTAACATTTTTTGCTGTATTGCAAAAATAATGACTATAAAAATGGTACATTTTGCCAATTTCTATCTACCATCAAGATAAATGTCAGAAACATGCATACACTATTCCTATGTTCCACAGTTAAGGCCCTGTTTACACGAGAACGCTCGCGGGTGAAAACGTAAAAATATTTTATCGGATATGCCTTCCGTTTACACGGCGACGGCATTTTTGAGGCTTAAAAACACAAAAAAGTGAAACCACCCTCCAGAGAGGAAATCTTAAAAACGCTCCACCGCCGCGTTCCCGTGTAAACGGTAAAATCGCATAAGTCTGCTTGACTGTGAAGGTTGTACGCAGGCGCGTGGACTTAGTAGCCGACTGCTAGCCGCCTGAAGTGCATACTACATTGAATTACACACACTTTCGGGTCACCATTTGCACGTGGATTTCACACACAAAACGCTCGTCTAAACGCAGAATAAAAAGTGATGATGCAACGCCACTTTTGCGTTTTCTCTTCAGAATCGTTTCCGTGTAAACATAGCCTGAGTTAGCATTTTAGCACTTCCTGTTCTATTGTCCCGAAAGTCCATTGGGTTTTTGCTTAAACACCTGAAAAAGGGTCTGTGGTTAACTTAAGATACTTTCATGTTTTTCCCTTGTGATTTTACTTATCTTGAAAAAGGCGATTGCTAACCGGTGGCTAAATGGCACTACAGAACTTGTCAGAAACACTAAACATCAACAAACCGAACAACGTAAATTTACTAGCCGTTTTATCAGCCTCGTGTGTATAATCAAGGAATGTTTTTAAAGAGGTTGCCAGAAGCTAAGTGATGGTAATTTTTGAAGTCGTCACCATGACGTTTTTTGCTTATATGCCTACGTTTAGCTTTTTATTTCTGGTGATTGTATTTATTTAGGCTTCAAAGTTAATACAAATTGTGTTCATAACGTTTGTTGGTGGAAACGTTATTTTTTTCCAATAATCCAATGGAAAAATCCTATTGGGTTTTTGTCAAGGGAACCAGGCTAATGGCAACTTCTAGGTTTGTCCTTAAAAATATGCCGTCACTGCAGCACTCTACTAGTCGGTGCATTGAATCTCTGTTCTTATAAAGGTTCGAAAAACTAATGCAATTTGTCGTAACGGTCATGTCGCCCTAAATCTCCAACTCTCATTGGACATCAGTGACTTTGGTTGCTTTGTCTTTGTCAGTGTGAATCTGCTACCTAGCTGCCAGCAATACAAAGACACTTGTTTAGACAAAGAATATAATTAGCTAAACCCATCCAACCTTCCGTAACCCGCTTAATCTGTAGAAACTGTGATTACACAACGGGTCAAGCCATCACTGTAGCAGTGGAGATGTTAAGTCAGTCACACCAGCCTTTGCTGCCAATAGTTGGGTTGGAATGAGGTTGAGGAACAGTTTATGTATTCATTCCACGTGCTCACTGCTTAGTTTGATCTGTGGCAGCGTATTGGCATGACATCAGGTGTCGTGGACCTTCTGTCCTGTAGCTCTGGATACATTGTGGCTGTATTGAACAAGATTTAAGTGAATCTCTGTGCAACCTTTTCAAACGTTTTGGTGCTTTTGCCAAGTTTTTTTATCACTTGATCCAAAAACTGCCTGCATTGATCATTTCCAGGTATCTTGTGAACAAATTCTAAACATTTCAGGAAAACAAGAAACTAGATTTTGTGACTATTGTTCTAATGTTTTGGTTTTAAGCACAGTCATTTTTAGTTTATATTTCAGTAGAGCCTGACCGATAAACGTTTTTGTAGACTGATACCGATACAAATATTTGTTGGTTTTAAAATCCGATATTCCGATATATCGGCCGATATTTTTTTTCCTTCAACAAAATATTAACAGATTTCTCTAACATTAGTTATTTGTAGTTATTTATGAGTTTTAACTAAAATAATTTGATAATGCATTTTAAAAAGAAACTTTTTTTTCTTTTATTGTAACAAAAGAATAGAGGTACATCAAAATATAGTAAAGTTCTGATAAATGAAATAATAGTTAGTAGTCCTACATTGCCTTATAAGCTACCTGCAACCTGGATCTTCTATACAACTCCAACACTCATGACATGGTTGAAGCTTGTTTCGTCCGTTTTTATTTTATTTTTGAAATATGAATTTTTCGGCCATTATAACTGCCGATACCGATAGTTTGGACAATGCCTAATATCGGCCGATAATATCGGCCTGCCGATAAATCGGTCTGGCTTTCAGTTTTAGAAATATTATAGGCGATAATTATTAATAATCAGTTTTCCAAAAGACTATGCGTCTATATTTCAATGCTTTTGCATCCAAACGCAAAGTTTCTTAGGAAACCAACACATTTGCAAGAGAATTCAAAAGTTTAGTTTTTTTTGGGGAAATACATTGCGTTCCCACAAGAAACTTTGCATTCGCTCGCAAAGATTTTGTGTTTTTTTTTTTTTCATTTGCAGAAGTTTTGGATTTACTCAGAAAACTGGTGATGGAGGAAAAATTGTTGCAATGCCAAAGTTTTTTAGGGAAACACAACGCTTTTGCAACGAACGCAAAGTTTCTCTGGGAAACACGAAATTTTGTATTCATCCGAGTAACTTCAATGCTCGCAATAGCATTGAAATACGTTTTTTCGCCTTTTTGTTTTTCAACACAAAACTTGAATGCATGGCATTTCCATGAGAATCTTTGTATTTGCTCACATAACGTAACTGGAACTGATGATGGAGGAAAAAAAACTTGTGCTTTTGTAAGCAAATGCAGAGTTTCTCAGGGAAAAGCATTCATTTTGCAAGAGAACTCGAACAATTTGCGTGCGAACCCAACGTTTCTAAGGGGAATGCAAAAGTATCGCACGCTTAACTTGCGAGGGAACGCAAAAGCACTGAAATTATAATTTTCCTCCCATCTCATATTTTTCCCATCACTTTTTTGAACTTAAGAAATATATATATTTCAAAACAGGAAATGCTACAGAAAATGCACGCTCTTATATCTGCATTTGAGATGAATGTTTAGATGGTGAAGCGAACTAATTGTTATTTATTTGGTGCTGTCGACTGCCGAAGTGTATCTCTAAGCGGTCGAACTATTATTTGTATGCTTTTCAGGTGGATTTGGAGATAGTTTCGTGTAATGAAGACATTGTTTGTTTCTCCAACATGCCTATTCCTGTCACCTTGATATTAATCTAGCATCAAAACAGAATCAGAGGTCTTATCCACTGTCTTTTTTAGTGCATTGTTTTAAAACATTACTATTTGTAAATGATGTGCATTTGATACGCAGAGCTGCTTGTAAGTGAATGCCTTTAGCTGAGCATAATATTGCATAGAATATCATTAATGCGTTTGAGACTGTGGTCTAGTCAGTAATTAAGAAATGAAGAAAGCTTCTTAATCAGCACCACACCATTGTTAACACCTCAGTTCCTACAAATCATTTAGTAATATATAGAATACTTCGAAAGAAATTCTCTTGTATTGGAAATGATGTAGTGCACTAAAGAGGAAACCTGAGTATTTTTTTTTATTTAGTAGACCCGAAATGTGAAATCCTCCATAATAAGCTGTATTTTGACTACACAGTATTTTTTGTTTTTAGATATTGCTCATTTGAAAGCAATATGTTATATTGAGAATTATTATAAAAACCAATGACAGTTGGTTATGTGTTGTATCTGTTTGTTTATTATTTCTACGTTGTAATGCCAGACAATGAAACCATGCAATATTCAACTTCTGTTCAAGTACTTGCAAAATACCTCTGAAAATTCTACTGTGGTGAGTTGTTCACAGTTTCTTAAAGGAGCTGCTACGATGTACGTTACAGAAATGTATTTTTTATGTTGTTTCTGTTTAGTGTGGAAGGCCAAATTCAAACATCTGTAGATGCCCTGATGCCTCATAAAGCTCAGTTAAAATAATTACGTTTATAAGAGTCCTCTTTTTGATTATTCATAATTATATGTACATTCTACACTGCCAAAAAAAAAAAATTGCTAAAAATGCGGCAAATGCTATGATTGAATCATTATATTTCATATAACATCATCTTGTATCAACAATGCACTCTGTAAATTCCCATCCAGCACATCCCAAAGACTTTCACTGAATCTGGTCTGGACTCAGAAGTGCCAATTCATGTGTGAAAATGATTATTTATGCTCCTTCCCAACCATTCTTTCACAATTTGAGCCTGATGAATCTTGACATTGACATCCTGGAATATATAAAAAGCTATACACTTCATCAATTGGGGTTAGAAGAACTGTATCCAAACATATAACATGCTAGTAACACAATAATCACTGCAATAATGATCCAACCATAGACTCTTGACTTTTATTTCTGGGCTGGCAGTGTATGAGAACATCAGTGCAGCTGTTTGAATTAGGCACCTGAAGACTTTTTAGGCTACAAAAATGACTTTTTTTTTCAATAGAAAATTCACAAATTGATGTGTCAAAATGAGAAGATTTTGTAAAAACAGTTTTTTGTTTAGAAACCAGATAACATTGTGTAATGGAAACTGAAATAGAGATATAGAGAAACTGAAATGGACTTTCAAGTTCAAACTGCAACTTTCTGTTGAATTATGACCCATTCTGCACCTTTCCTTATCTTTCACAAGGGTTTTGTTTTGTGAAATCAAATGTACCTTGAGAGACACTGTTCACTCAGAAGGATGTTTGCTGCCGGTATCAAACTGTTTACAGCAGCTATGTCATGTTTAATGTATATAATAATAGGTAACCATTAAAACCACTTAAAAAAATGCAAAATAAATTATATTTCAGACACCATACATGTGATATTCTGTAATCCCTCCTATAGTCATTTTTGGTCCAACTGGTTTCTTGAACACTACACTTAGTTCATTATGCTCAAATGGTCTCCACAGTCACAGATCTCAATCCAATAGAGCACCATTGAGACGTGGTGGAAAGGGAGATTCACATCATAGATGTGCATTTAAAGGAGAACTCCGGCGAACAATGAACCTTTGGTCAAATAAAACATCGGTACGTAGTCAATTGTTCTCTGAGATTTGTTTTCATGATAATCGAATGTAAATAATCAAATGTTTTTATCTCTAAAAACTATTTAATGGGGGCATTGACTAAGTAAAAAGAAATCGCTAGTTTATACCACTAACAAGGCTCAAAATAGCCCCACACTAACACAGTAACATAATGAGGCTCCATACATGCAAAACAAAGCATTGAAAACTTTGTAAGTGTACAGACCGTTTAATAAAAAGATACTTTATGAAGACAGTTCACTTCGCGTATACAGACAGGAGCCATCTTAGAAAATAGTCTCGATAAGTCAAACCACAAACGTCGTGCTGAGTGAGCTGAACTGTATGAAATTCAGCGAACTTTTAAACTGTATGAACGGCGTTAATGTTAAATAATGTTAAATATCACAAATATAAGGGCCTGGCTTTTGTCTGGAAATAATTCCAATTAGACAAAGGAAATGTTCCAAAAAATACCTGTAATTTCTAACATTTTGAAATACATGGACATTGAGATCTTTTGTTCTTTTTGTAAACAAGCAGAGGAGACATTTGTACATTTGCTTTTTGGTTGCCCTATTTCCAAACTATTTTGTCTGTCACATATTTGATTCTGCCATTTCAGTTACAAAGTCTCTAACTATATATGCATGGCAGAAACTGATATATAGTTAGAGACTTTCTAACCCAACAGTCTTGAATAGAATAGAAATAAGTTTAACACAGAATTTTCATGTATAACATTAAAAAGTTCAGGTAATCAAATGAGAAAGTGTTAGTGATGAACAAACAACTACCAAATAGTTCTAAAAGATAACAGTCCCCCACTGAGACACACACCATATGAGCCCATCAGGAATAAAATGAAGAATGGATTGTCTTCTTTATATATCGCTGTGTGTCTGATAAACACTGGAGCTGAACAGCAGAACTGTGTCTGGCTCCATGGGGACCATATTGATTTCTCTGCTGCAGAGCTATTGACAGGAAATGCTGGACGGTCTACAGTGGCTCAGTCTTTCGCAAAGTACATAGTTTATACTGGAAAAAAAAATACCATGCAAGCCTATGAAAATATAATAATTCAAAATTATATGATAAAGCAAAGGCAAATATTTTTCCTCTGCCAGTAAAACCAGATACTCATCCAACGGTTTGGGGTAACCTTATTCAAACTGCATTTGAGATTTAAAAGAGAGAGGGACATATGAGAGGATTTTCCAAAAAATAAAAGGTGAAAGGGTAGGGAAATGGTTTTGCCTGTGTTTTTGGATCTGGGTCTAGCAGTGTTGTGTCTGAAGGATGTTTAAGGAGCGGGCCGTCCCGAGCTAGGCTTCCAGTCTCACTATAATTACTACAGTGGCTGACAGACATAGTGCTTAAAGAAACAAAACAGAGACAGGATTAAGAATAAACACCAGTACGCCTACACGCAAAGAAACTCTACACACATCACAGACACATTACATGCAGTACATACATGGACTTGAGTTTATAGTGGCCTGCTGAATGATTTAAATGAAGGCAAGAGGGTGAAAGAAAATAAAGGCTAAATATTATACTTAGATAATTACCCAATGACAGACTGATTTATGGTGCTGCCTACTCTAATTTCTATTCTTATTTATCCATTTTGTTTTTTGAGACCATGGGAACAAAGAGAAAGAAAGGGGGACATGTGGTAAATAAATTCAAATCAGCTGATATGTAATTAAATGTCTTATGTGACGTCATCATGGCGCCTCTCTGCATCTGCTTCTCTTCCTAAGGGCCTCAAAGCTCTATTGTGCTATTGAGATTCAAGTAGGTCGATCCTTTCAAGCCTTAAAGGCTAATTCCATGAATTCAACAAGCAATCATTTTACAGTGATTTAACAAGAATGTAGCGTTTTAGTAAGTTCAACTCTGTTTATACAAAAAGTTAATTCTTCACTGGTAAGATCTGGTGCAGTTGCAAACGAATCAGAGCAGCATTGGCTGAGCCAAAATCGCCACATTCACTCAGAAATCCAGTTCACTGTGAGGTCAGCCCACCATGGAGTTAAAAACACCGCGGCTAGAAACCAGAGCCATTCCCGACGGAGATCCTGCTTCCAGAACATGACAAATGAGATCAATTAGAGGTATAAACTAAAAACATTCATGCATGTAAGAGCACAGATCATATTATTTGAGTTGATTATGCTGTTTTATGCAGAAACACGTTAACCATTCAGCCATAAGAAATGTGCATGAAGCAAGAATGATTTAAAAAGAAGGTGAATCTAACTAAATCCTCCATGAAAAGCAGCCGAAATTCTTGAGAAGGCAAACGAGCTGAATGCAAATGCCTTCATTCACAGGGCCCCGTTTCCAGAAGGATTTTTTTTCCGTTTCCCTTCACAGATATAAATGTTCAAAGGTGCTAGTTTTTCTCCTCTGTCTCCACAGTCATAATATGGTGTTCACAGAGCCGAAGAATGCGTCTGGAGCTGGGCGGCTGGGGCTTCATGGCGCAGGGATAATGTCTATGTTGCTTTCTGGGAGTCCTGTTTTAAAAGGGATGAGGTGGGGCCAGGCAGACTGCTGAGTAAGCTAGCCGCTACGCGGTCGCCCTCTAGAACAAACAATGGCACTAAAAGAAAGCTTCCATGGACCCTGATGCATTGACACTTATGTGATGTGGGAGCATAGTAAAGTTTACTTTGTACTTGAATGGGAAAAAAAAAAATGGAATGAAATCGCTTTATTCTCCAGAAACTATCAGCGATTTTTTATTCTACTGAAAAACGAAGTACTAATTGGACATTTTCAAATGATCTCTAAATAGCAACCTTGACACATATTTTAAATATGCAATAACATTTATAGAGTTTTATTTATGAAAATTCAACCAAACATAAAATCTTTGTCAGCAAAGACAAAAGACCCAGTGATAAATTCATGAATGTAAGCTCGGCATTGATTATAAGGGTGAAATTAAATTAGGGGTTTAGCTTTTGCTCAAAAAGCAGCCAGCAAAAACAGACAAAATACCTACACTGATATTAATACAAGTAATAAAATACTAAAAGTGCTATGAGTTTTTTTTTTTTTTTTTTTGCCATCTATTGGTTTTAAAAAAAAATATAGTCTTTATGTGTGTGTTTAAATAGCTACGTGATCCTTGACTGGATCATGCTGAAAATCTGCATATAATTTATAGTATTAATATATAATTTAGTCATTTATAAAACACAAGACTCGACGTAAATTCCAAAAATGGCACATTTCAACACACAGAAATCCAAAGTACATTTCTTTTGTTTTTATTTTCTCTGTCCATCAATTGCACCATACATAAATAATTGTAAAAATGACTCCGTATTTACAAGTATTCCATATAATACGTTTATATAAAACTTTATATTAAATTTAGATAGATTACATTTGGGATTGTGGCTGTGGGTGTCTGAGCATTTGCAGTGAGTGTGTGCGGTACGAATGTGTATGTCTGCATTTGTTTGTGTGTATACATTATCTGTGGTTGTTGAGTAAAATCTCCAACCAGCACGGACATGATGTAATGAACTGTCTGGAGTAGCATGGTCCCCAGCCCTTGGCAAAACTGATCCTCACACTGTTTGGGTCGTACGGCCCTTCCAGGTGTACCAAATCGCTGAGGGGTTGATTTTGGCACGACTTCTCATAGTCAAAAACCTTTATGGAGTAGCCTGGCATGACTCTCCTCACAGTCAAACTCAAGTAGGGGTGATGCTCCAGAGTTGGAGAATTCACAAAGATAGGGTGCTGACTGCGGTTGTAGGCCCAAACTCCATCTGGCTCTTTGCTGAGGAGGATGCCGTGTCCGATCTTGCCGCGGGTGCGCTGGACGGAAGTGGAACGCGGAGAGAGGGGGAGCAGGCCCAAGCACAAGCCTGTACCCTGAGGTAGGTCATAGAAGATGCTAAGGGAGGCGTCGTGAACTGGGTACAGGCGGCCCACGCGTGTTCGAAGCTCCCAGTATGCCACGTTACACCAGTGATTCTGTGCCAAGGAGGATGGAGACATACTGGCATCTGAGGAGTGAGAAAATAAATGTCTAAAATACAAAAACTACATAAAGTACAAAATAAGAACAGAATACAAAATTATTCTTTACAGTCTTTTAAGAAAAGTGCTGTCTGCAGTATTTTTTACATATATATATATATGTAAAAAATACTGCAGCATAAACATATATATATATGAAGAGTTCAGATGCAAAAGCCTCTAAATGCCATTTGAAATTTTCTTCTAAAATGATCATTTT
>JAOTRC010000034.1:30106098-30117454 GCA_027497675.1 Cyprinella lutrensis
ACGCAGCATAACCCTCTCATCAGAGAGATCATACAAAACTGTCAGAATAAAACTTTAATCTCTCCGCCATTTTTGTTGTACTCGCGTCCGACGCTTTTCACTGTGTAGTACGACGTCCGTTGGGAACGTACTGCGTATTACGGAGCTGATTTCATCTGCCAGTGTGAAGGCAGCGTTACTGATTGGTTTTTGTTTGTGTTCATGTCTTTTATTTTGTATTCATGCTCTTAGTTATGATTCCGGTTTGTTATTTTCTTCCCTTGCTCCTTATATCTTGCAATAGATCATATATTGTGCTTCCCCTGTGTCATGTTCTTAATGGTTTTGATTGTTCATTGTGTATATATACTATGTGTATATTGACTATAAGTTATGCTGCACCTAAATAACTCTCATTAGAGTATTTGTAGAGTAGACTGGTAGGGTTGGAATAAGTTGACATGTAGTTGCAAAGTTTTTTTATAGTCAGCAGAATGTCTGGAGGACCATAAAAATAAAGAGCAGATATTAAGTATTACTATATGAAGTAAGACAATCTACTAATACTCTAATGAGAGTTAATTGACATGTAGTAGCACAGTTACTTATATGGTGTTACAGAATGTTCAAAAGGGACCACCAAAATAAAGTACAAGAAGGCGACTTTTAAATCTCTAATACTTTATATTAAATAACCTCTCCAACTTGTGTGTTATTGAATAAATATAGTGTGTTACAAAAGTCTATCTTTCAGGACAAGGGTGAATTTAAGACTTTAACAGAATAAACTTGAGAAAATATACTTGACTGTTGAATAAAAATGGGAGGTTAGTTTGGTTACAATATTTAAGATGAGGTTCTCAAAAAAACTCATGACTAGTGTTTTTGGTCTTCAGTTCGCTTTGCTAATCCGTTTTACAGGGTGTGGACATATTTTCTGCAGTCATATTAAAAACCGAAACTCAATATGTGAGTAAAATGAGCTTGATTGTTTTACTTTGGCTGAAAAAAATCAAGCGCTTACAAGGGGATATAAGAGATTATTAAAGATACACACGCAAAGTTCTGATGGAATGGCAGTGTGCTGAGTAAGCCATAACAGACACAATTCGACCTCAGCGGCACATTCCAGTGGACTCATGGGTATTCTCAGGAATCTTTCTGGCCAGCTGGCTCAACTCAGGGACCTGTGCTGGAGGAGAACGCCATTGAAATAATGCATCTGAAAAATGTTTCACCAGATTTACATGCAGTCAGATTACATGCAGTTTCATATCACCCTGTCTGGAGGTGCAGTACTCCTTTGGGAATTATGTGATACTAGAAGAAACTAAATATTTATGAAAGTCAAATGATGTTAGTTTGAGTGCTGATAATATCTAACGTTTACTGGACCTGCAATAAGTCTTCAGTTTTTCCAGGTTTGTCAATGCAAACAAAGTTTTACCTTTGAACTACAAAAAAACGTTAGGATATTAAAAAGGTAAATCTACATAAATAAAGGAATAAAACAAATATACTCAACACTTATGCAAAGTTTTTTTTTTTTTTTTAAAAAAGAGTTTCTTACCACAAAAATGCACACATTATAGATTGCACACACTAAAGTGTTGTTTTGCTCATCTTGGAATCAGTGAGTAAAAAAAAACTTGTGCCACCCTGAAGACCTCGAAGTGGTTGATGGAAAAGTATTCTTAAAATGCTTTCTAAAAATCTGAATAATTTGTAATAAATAACAGTATTTTGAATTAACCTGCATGTTTATCATCATAATAAATTGTATTACCATATGGGTACGTCAAGTCCTGTCCACTTAAGCATTGTAAGAAAATTATGGTAAGAGCATTAAACTGTTTTAGTGTCAGTCTCTGCCAGTGACAACGACCTACCGTGGCGTCCCCTGTGATGAATGCATTGCACCCCCTCCTTTAATTTTTTTTTTTGCATAGCTCTGCTCTGTAACGTAGTAAGAAGAGAATGAGATACAAAGAAACAAATATCTCAATCTCACCGTGAAATTTTATGATTTTTATGAATGTAAAGAATTTCTTATATTTCTAAAAATAATTCCTGTTTACGTGCACTGTAAAAAATTATTTTCAAGATTTGTTATCACATTTTTTCTTTTGTCAAATCAACTTAAATAATTTATTTAGTTCAGATAACTTATTATTTTGAGTTTCTGATGATTAAAGCAATCTCCTCCATTGTATTAACTTACTTTTTCCAGTTCAATCAACTTAAAAATGTAAGGCAACCAGGTTACTTAATTTTTTAAGTTAAACCAACAATTTTTTTTTTACAGTGAGAAAAGGCCAATGAGAACTGGTGAGGGAAATTTGCAAGCCACTTCCCTGCAAATGGGTATACATACTGTATATTCATTCATTCAGGTTCTGAACGTTAACATGTCCCATGCAGCGCTTAGGGACAAATAGGGAATTTTTATGTTATTTCAACATTTACTAATACATTATTAAAAATAAAGTTGTATCTGCTCATTTTTAATGGACCTGAGCTAAAATGAACTAACAATGAATAATTGTATTTTCATTAACATATGTTAACAAAGAATAATATACACTGTAACAAATGTAGCTATTGCTCATTGTTGGATAATATTAGTCAATGCATTAATTATTTGGAAACTATTGTAAACTGTTACACATTGTTCTTTAATCCGTTTGAAACATTTTGTCGTGGTTGAAGGTGAACCCATGCGCAGAGAGGATGCAGTGACACGAAGGTATTACAAAAAACAAAACCCACAAGGGGGCAAAACATGAATGGCAAAAGAAAAAAGACTAGACTAGGACAGATGAATAACTAGTCTAGAACAAACCGTGATCATAGCATAGGACCTTCTCTCAGGACAAAACAGTAGACAAATACTCACAGGGTATAACAATGCTCGACAGAGAATCTCACAGTGTTTCTCACAGATACAAAAATGTACGTCACAGAATAAACTGACACAAGACAGCAAACACCAGGGGATAGGGAGAAACTAATGAGGGTAACAGGTGACACAGACTAGGTATTAATGACGAGGATAACAAGGGGACGGGGTAAGGTAAGGAGACAACACAAGCACATGGCCCAAACAACAGGCCATGTTCTTGTACACAAAACAGGCCATGTGCTTGTACTCAGGGAGTTAAACAAATCTCTAGCCCTAATTATTAAACTTAATGGGGCAATCTCATCAGTGTTAGAATGTTGTGCTATGAATATGAATTCTACTTCAAATTGTGCTGCTTGTGGAGAAAGGGTGAGCTATTACTTTAAATTGGAGCAATCAGACTTATGGTTTCTGTCTTATCTTGGGAGCAAAATAAACCATCCAGAGCACCATGAACAGCCGAAGAGCAACATGCTTCAATATTCAGAAAACAATAGCAATCACAGCCACCTAACTGTATAGCTAGATGCTAACAACACTCACCATAACAACAGCATAGCAACACTCTGACAACCACCCAGTTGTATAACACATCTGAGAAACGAAAACTCAGAACACCAGGAACGGCATAGTAACACTAACCACCTGAAAAGAAACATGCAAAAAAGGTCCAAAGTATCAGATAAACTGCATAGCAATACTCTGACAACTACTCTAGCATCATGCATGATAACCTAATACTGTTTTAAATTTTATTGCAATTGTACCTCTCAAATGTTAATAACAAAAGCAGACTGCTACACAGAACAGTCACAAGAGATTGACCAAGGCTCTCTGCCATTGTCGAATATGAAGGCGCAAGGGAAACAGGATCTTTGCTTGGCAGACAGCCAACACAATGTTTTAATCCTCTCTTTTACAACACATTTCTAGACATACAAACACAATCTTTCTCACTGCCAGACCACTGAGAGTAAGACATGGCCCTCTGATATTTTGTGACAAGCTACCATATGTGAGTGTATATTGTCAAAAAATAGGATTAAGTCACCCAGAGGGTCATATGCCATAGAGTGAATAATTGCTTGCTTGCTAGGCAGGGATTAAACATATCAAATGAGGCTTGGACAATCATAGGTCTTAGAGCTTTCCCCAAGAGGACTGACATAATCACAAAAATAGCATTAGATGCATAGTTAAAGGGATAGGCTACTCCACTTTTTTTGGAAATAGGCTAATTTTACAACTCCCTCAGAGTTAAACTGTTGGGTTTTACCGTTTTCGAATCCATTCAGACGATTTTCTGATATTTAGAAGAATATCCGTAAACCAGACAGTTTATGGTCTCATTGACTTCCATAGTAGGAAAAAATATATACTATGGAAGTCAATGAGACCAGAAACGGTCTGGTTACTAATATTTTCCTAAATATCAGAAAATCGGCTGAATGGATTTGAAAATGGTATGTGGACGTGCGGCGTCCACATGGGCTTTGCCCACACTCGCTGTGTCTGTCCTAAACATGCAGAGGGGCTCTGCAAAATTGCCACATCAGTGGCGCGACATTTGCAACAACATCGCTGCTCTTTTATAAAAACTTGCCTGTTCAGATCGTCGCTGAAGGAGAAAAATCTGAATCACATGGTGAATCGAGCTGCTTTTATAGGCAGATTTCCCACCCCTTCTGGCGGGCTCTGCACCCATTGGTTTGTGGAGTTACGCCGCCCCATCATAGGACTCTGATTAATCAATTAGGAAGTAATAGCGCTTAGTCGAATGTGATAGTTCACTTTTAGCAAATCAGTAACTACTATTTTTTCTGACCATCCAGAGGACTATAAACTATTATATACAGATTATGAATACTGCATAATATATAATTAATTGTAAAAGTTAAAGATCAGTATTCTAAACTCAAAAGCATTATAACTCTCTAGTAATTACTTTGTAAGCTTTCACGTTTTTTTTTTTTTTTTTTTTTTTTAAGCCTGATTAAAGCCAGATTTGCATATCGTTGAGATCGCCTACAGGTCAGGGTGTTATCGTGTGCAAATCATGGGGGATTAGCAGGCGATGAACGCTCGCCAATCTGTTAGAATGAAACAGCCAACAACGCTCACAGACGCATCACTGAGCCCAGAAAATATCTAGCATAGATATCCAGAGCCGTCGCATGACTCAACCTCACGTGATGTCATGAGCTTCAGCCAATCAGAAAAAGGCATGAGTTGAGTTCAGTATTCTTCGCTGGCTGTTTTGCATCTTTTCTGGTTCGTTTTCCAGTTGTTGTCAACTCGTGTAGGGCGTTACCTCCTTTTGCGGATCTATCGCGTTGTGTCGTGTTGGTGTGAACAGCTCAACAAATTGAACACTCCTGATTTCACAGAGAGCAAGTCACGCAACGTGAACCGCTTAGTTCAGTCAGTCTGACATTTTAAAATCATGTATCGTCAACAAGGCTTAAGGTTTTGGATAGTAATGATTGAAGTGTTACTACATCCTTCTAAAGGAATCATTAATTCAATGGATCAGTATTCTCAAGTGAAGATCATGATAACTCTCTAATTGACTGAAGTCATCATAAGCTTTTGAGTTTTTTTGTTAAAGTATTGGATAGAAATTACTCAAGTATTACATCCTTCTAAAGGAGTTATTAATTATATCCATCAGTATTCTAAAGTAGAGATCATGGCAACCCAATAGTAATGACTTAAAGGACAAGCTTGGTATTTTACATAAAGCCCTGTTTTAAGATTGTTTCTGATGAATAGAACGGTTAAGATTGAAATATTTTACAAATTCTGTTGGACTCATGCTGCTGACTTGACTTGGACAAAAACGATGATAAAACATGTTGGAAAGTATCTTTTGCAGCGATCATTGTCGCTGCAAAAGAAACCGAAAATTCTCGGGCCAGCAGCATATGTCCAAATTTACCGAACTTGTCCTTTAAGTGTTACCAAATCCATCAGAAGCAATTACTATCGAAAACCAACAAAACAAACAAAATCTCAAAAGCGTACAATGACTTAATTAGATGTAATTATATTGAGATTTATTGTGTTGTTCACTTTAGAATACTGATCCAAATAATTAGTAGTTCCTTCTATAAAGGATGTAGTAATACTTGAGTCATTACTAGTTGGTTACCTTTAATTTAACTTTAGAATTAAGTATGTAATGTATTACTGATATTAATTAAGAACCTCAATTGTAGTTAGTAGTTCTCTGGGAGATATTTTATTTTTTTATTATTGATTAGCTAATAATGAACTACCACATTCGGCTTAGTTGTGGACTACATTAAGGTTAAAGAATGTGTGTGTGTGTGTGTGTGTGTGTGTGTGTGTGTGTGTGTGTGTGTGTGTGTGTGTGTGTTGGGGGTTTATCTATCCATTTAATACCAACACTAATAATACTTGCACTATTAATAATCTTTTTTTGAGTGTGGGAATTGTACTTTCTGTGGTATGAATTCAGTCGAGAGTTCTCGACATTGAGTTGGCACAGGTACGGCTGCGACCTTGGATGCCAGCACACTCCACCCTCTGTGGAAAACTGTGGGTTTCCATGCCTCAAATCAGACTGTCCATTTCTAGAATTCGAATTGACCCTACATCCCCTCTGAAACAGCCAGTTACAGAAGCTGTTTGTCTCAAACTTTGCCTGAACCAGATGTAAATGAAAGCAGTTGTAATCTGAACTATGCAGGCACAAAAACACAATTTCATCCATGTATTTACTTGTCTTAATAGATCCCAGTAACCGACCCAGATACATTTATTTGCAAAGCTGATTTGTGAAAACAGGAATGCATTCCTTGCAGACATCAATATTTGCTTTTTGATTATACCCTTTTTGATAGCTGGAGCGAGGCGGTGTGTGAAGTTGCAGTACGTTGGGAAAAAGAAAAGCTGTCCACTGTTACAGCATTAAAATCACAGATATCATAGCTTTGGCACAAAAGGTAATGTGTTGCTCACAAAAATGTTGGACCACAAGGACAGAATTTGAATCCAAGCTGTGTCCTTTCCCTATAACCATCCCTAGACCTGTCGCCTTATAATGTTTTGTTTGAAGGCTAAAAAATATTTAATATTATGGTCAGTAAGTCTGACCATTTTGTTGTGTTAACACTTTGCCAACCATTCATTGTTTATGGAGCCTGGAGCCTTTTTTTTAAAAAATTTTTTTGAAAATGTTTCACTAGTTTTAGTTTATTTTAATATAGTGTATTTTAAGTACATTTGAGTTTATTAAGTTAAATTTAAGTTTAAATTGAATTCATTTATTTGCAGTATTTTTGGTTTCACAAAGTTAACGCACTAACTCATTTATGAATTTCTTTGCAAAGTCTAATGTTACTGTTAACTGTGGAATTTTCATGTTGGGTTGTTTTATGTATACCTTGAAATACCATGTATCAAAAGCTACAATATATAATTATAATACAATATATTATAATTTAATTTATATTTTATATCATTTTGAATAATAATAATATAATATTTTGTATATATTATTTATTATTATTTACATTAACTTATAATATATTTTATTAAATTGATTTAATATATTTAACTTTAATTCAATTAAAGTTCATTTCATTAACATTAAATTTAATGTAAATGGTTTCATTCAGATTTCATTTTCATTAACAATGACAACACTTCCTGTCATTTTTGAATGGCCACAGGAAAACAGAGTACCGACTGATTTGGATGCCTTTGTGTTGTCCTTGTTCCCTGAAGATATGTCCCAGCTGTAATGGACCGGCTGGGCTCCAGAGTCTGTGTGTAAATATAAATAGCAGAACAGTTGCTCACAGCTGTGAGCTCTACTTTCACCCTCCACAGCTGCGCCACTTCACTTCTTCTCCTCTCTCACACCATCCACCACCACACAACAACAACAGCACGCACACAAGCAATGCCCACCACATGAGCTGAGTTTTCATCAGCAGTTTGCTATGTTACAAGTGTGATTGTAAATACTAGGGTTCTTTGGACAATCTTCCCCACTGTAGTGAATGCTTCCAGCACTACTGCAGTTTAATATAGACTTGCCTAGACTGAATATTGTCTACCAGTGGTGTGAGTTTGGTACAGGACAGACTCGACCAGAGGTTATTTATATAGAGACATGTCACTTCCTCAATCCTTAATACAAATGTATAGGGAAAACCCATAACAACAAAGATGGCGGTTGTATGCAAATGCCCCGCCCCTCCCGCTGGACAGCCAATCATCTGCTTTTAACGGTCAAGCTGGGCAACATTTAAATACGTTACTGTTTGAAAAGGCGGCAGATTTGATATTAGTGTATGTGTGCATTGTGTAAATATCAGACATCCCAAGTCTCCCAGAAGTTCCGGGTGTTTAGGTTTCCCAGAAGTTTAGGTTTAGGTGTGGGGTGGGGGTAGGGTACACGCGATCCTAGGGCGTCATCTTACTGACACTAGAGGGCACCTAAAGCGTCAAACATTGAAGCATGGTCAAAATGATCCCGAAGCGTCAGTTAGGTGACGCCTTGGGGGTGAGAATGGGCTGATCTACACAACCGGAAATGGACGAGCATCCTTGCGTCAAATGCGGAACTTATGCGTGCATATAGCCCATTCAGGGATATATATTTTTGTAGGCCAAAATGAGTTAGCATTTTAGAACTTCTAGTTCCATCGTTCTGAAGTCAGTAACTTTTAAAAATGGGTTTTTGAGAAAGGGTCTGTTAACACAAGATCAAGATATTTTCACGTTTTATACTATAAAAAGCAATAAAAAGCAAAAATCCAACTGAGGATTCACCATGTACCCCCCGGGAGCCCCACCATCAAAGGTACTGAGAGTGGAGGAGGCCATGAATCGGCTTCAGGCAGTAAAAGGTGCCTTCCACGGCTTTTGGATCTCTTCATGCACTTCCGGGAAGAAAGGCACATGGGGCAGGATGCGGCTGTGAAGTGCGCCCCGCACCCAGGAACCAATCTTCCAACTGTGAGTGCTCAGGGCAAGGCCGAGAGTTCCACTCATATCTAATGCCTGCTGCGGTAGTCTGGGAAAACATGGCCGTCAACCCTGAATCTGACTGTACCTAAGATAGCACCCTAAAGGGGGGAAGGTCTGTGGGGACTGGCCCAGTGGAAGAGCTCCCACTGTAAACCTCACAAATCTGCTTTTTTACTCCGAAGCACTCAAGTGGGAATTGCTGTACTTAAAGGGGCACTTGGCAACTATTTCAACTTAATAAAATTCAGTTCAATTCAAATTTATTTGTATTGCGCTTTTCACAATACATTATGTTTCAAAGCAGCTTTACAGAAAGTGCATTTCAGAAATGTACATGGAGAAATTCATTTAGTTAATCATGTAATAATTTAAGGCATAACATATAACCGGAGTTGAGTCTTCTCTTCACAGGCGTTCAGTCATCTCATCGCAGGTATTGGGGCATCTGAAGTCTCCGTGAGAGGCTGGATATAAACTGGAGCTGAGGAACACCATTTTCCTTGGGGCTCACCCGTCCCGAGATAACAGCAGAAAAGCAAATGGGAAATAGTTAGCATAGCTGCTGTTAAGTAAAGATTTTCATTACATGAGAGAAGATGTTAAAAACTTGAAGACAGTGACTCTTTTTTTTTTTTACAGAAATTGACCATTTTAACTTTAAAAAGCAAAAGCTTAGAACCGCTATATCTTGTGCTTTCATATGACTCCCCCCTTCCGGGTGGTGCAAGATGCCAGGTTGTCCCAATTGATGGAGCAGGGCTATAACTTGTGCTCTGTTGGCTGATCATTGGAGAGTAGGGACAGAGATGGGGCAGAAGGTCAGCTGGTAATCAGCAGACAGAGCAGCAGGCCTCTTTAATGAAGATGCCTGGCATGGCTGACAAGTGAAAGAGAATGAAAGAGAGTCATATGCTAATAGATGTCACTGTGATGACAGGATGAGGCCAAGCTGTGCCAGGCATGTAGCCTCCATGTCAGCCACCAGAAATTCCATCTCATCTGCTTTGAATTGTTTTCTATCTTTATAAAAGAATTCTTAGCCATAAGTGACATGTCACAGAAGTTAAAAGGATAGCTAGACTTTTTTTTAAATAAAATATGAGTATGTGTTTACAATGAGTGTTGTGGATAGTTGCCAGAGTCAAGGTAAAGTCACATCCGTTCAGAGATTTTTCGAAAATCTAGTAAACAATCCAGTAATTTCTACAGGAATCCATGAGATGGAGAATTTTGTATTAAGGTGAAAGATTTTTCAATGGATTCATGTTGGTTGAGCAAATTCACTTTGCTGACCAACAGAAAACTGCTTACTTCTGTGTGAGCTGTATGTGCTTCATACTACACGATTGAAAATAGACTTTGTTTAATGTAATAATTTAAAATGCAAAAACAATAAAAAAACAAAACAAAAAAAAAAACAATCAAATTTAGTGTTGGACAAAGGGGACCTTCGAGTCAAAAGGTTGAGAACCGCTGCTTTAAAGAAACGTTTCAGGTTAAAGCTCAAATGACAACATTGTGGCATAATAACTTGCAGTTACGTTGAGTCATACAGTGGAAGTTTTATTACGAGTAACCTAAGATGACAGACTTTGCGACACTATTTAAAGAGCCCCTGCAACTCGTGCCTGCTACAATTTCATTAGCGCCAACTGAACAATGCACAGCATGCTGAGAATACCTCTCTGACCCTTCCTCACTTATACAAATGAAAGCTTTTCTCGTATTTATATGTAACAAAAACTTTTTATCTGTATTTATTTGGAAAATATTTTAAATGAAATTAAAGCCTGATTACTTCTCACTCAGCACATTTTTTAACTTATAATCAGACTTAGGCTATAGGGTATAGTTCACCTAAAAATTTTATTTTGTGTTAAAACTTTATTTTGATGGTCCCTTTTGAACATTCTTTTGACTAAGCAATTTTGAAACTACTTGTCATCTAGCAGTCATTAGAGTATTAGTAGACTGTCTGCTTAATATCTGCAAACTCTTTATTGTGATGGTCCCCCAACAGACATTCACTTCAGTAAGTTTGCAACTACATGTCAGCTCACTCTAACCTTAACCCTGCCAGTCTACTAATACTCTACACTCTAATCTAATGAGAGCTAGCAGACATGTAGCAAAATTATTAACTTATAATGAACAGAATGTGTTAAAGGATTCAATATAAAGTCAAACCGATAAAATTATGTGGAATTGTCAAAACTTTTGTAATGTTGTGTTTGGTTCCTGTTTTGTCTTGTACCTTTTTTGTCATTAGCTCCCATGACAACTGATCACCAACACCTGTCCCACATCATCCCCCTTTTAACCTGTTTATTTAAACCTCTGTGCTTCAGTTGTTTTTTTGTTGGTCATTGCTCTGAATGTGTGTTCCTGACGTTGCTCTATAGATAGATAGATAGATAGATAGATAGATAGATAGATAGATAGATAGATAGATAGATAGATAGATAGATAGAT
>JAOTRC010000034.1:30192735-30205249 GCA_027497675.1 Cyprinella lutrensis
TTAGTTGACATGTAGCGGCAAAGTTACTTATAGTTAGTTGAATGTCTAAAGTGGACTATCAAAATAAAGTGTTACCTAATATTTTTGTAAATATACACTTTTTATGTACAATTCTTTAATAGCAATAACAACAAACACAAGATATAGAGATAAAACGAGAAGACTTGTCTTTGAAGAATCTGAAATAATCTTAAAAACCATGGAAAACAACAAAATCTGAAACTATACTAAGATAGAAGAAATAAAAAAAATGGTACTACTCATTTTTATATATTGCTCCTCCTTGTTTTGGAGGTTTCCTACAATATGTACAGTAATCATGCATCCAAGATAAAAAAAAAACAATTTTCTCATAATATACATTGCACATCACCACACCACATTTCTCACAGTCTTAAAATGGTTAATTCGGATTCAGTCTCTCTAAACCACTCCTTTCCACGAGTCTACTCTGCTCTGATTGGTCAGCTGACCTGTCAGTTGTGATTGGTCCACAGTGATTGTCGGATACGAAAAAACCCATTACCATAGCTGAATTTCAGTTCCCGAGACTTCCTCAGCTTTTGTATACTCAATGGTTCGAGTATCAGTTCGAGCACGAGTCCTTTGGAAGTGAACGTAAAGTGGATTTGCAGCACCGTAAACAGCATATTTTCGACATGTCAACAACAGAAACCAAACTCTGTTAGACCTCAGCTACAACTAGTGTTTAAGGGCAGGTCAAAGTAGACATTTGCAGGCTGCCAATAAAAAACATAAGCTGGCATTATGCAAATTTGCTACAAACCTACATGGTTTGTGCAAGAAGTGAGACTGGAATTCCTGATGACTTGTTTCGGCAGTTCAAAACATATCCTTTTTTCTTTTTTTAGGAAACACCTTTATTTATTGTGCAGTTTGATAAAACTTTGCAGACCTTTTACATTCACAAACAGCTATACACACTGCATGAAAGCAAGGTGACATTTGACAAGAGCATAATATGGGCACTTTACTTTAGAATGAAGTTGACATCAGCAATACAATGTTAAAATCATGTGTTTATTTAGCAAAAGCTGTACAGTGAACTCAGCTCCATGAATGTTAGCATCATGCATGACTCAAGCTGACCCCAGCTTAGCAAACTCCAGCGACTCTTTGACATCTGCTCCATCTATCCGCCTGCCCCTCTCATTCCCTCTGCACCTCGTATCAAATTATGCCACTTGTCCATTTTCTGCCCTGCTTTTCACTCCCCGTTGCCTCACGCTGGTCTTGGTACATCTGCCACCTGTTTACACAACTTCCCACGCCCTGTCCCCTTATTACCGGACTTTCAGTGCACCCCTAGCGGTCCCTCAGTGGAGTGCACCACAGCATTGCTTCTCGCTGAAACATTTCTTGTAGACAGGCACTATCACATTTCCACTGCGGGCACCTTTATATATTTAGACCCATGTAATAACTGCCCTCCTATTCTGCTAATACAGTTGAAGCCTTTATGCAGGAAGTTAAATGAGCTCTTGTTGAGAGAATTCATTATATAGGCTATGTGTTTATTTGCAGTCCAACGTGTCATCAATTAAAAGACAAATTCATTCTTTATAGACCTTATGCATCAGAGAAACATGGGCGCCGTCATCTTTAGAATATTGTCTTTGAACTTCCGTTTCCGCAGTCGCTCTGTACATTTCTATGGCAACGCTGTCGTGGAGTAATTACCTGGTGAAGTGGATTTACTTGTAGAGTTAACAAACGTTATCATGAGCATTGTAATGTTTATCATAAGCATTGTAAAGCAGATGTCTTAACAAATGTCGACCTGGAAATGTTTTAACGAGCAGTTGATTCATACCTATGCAAGATCGCTGTGAAAATACAGACCGAAAGTCAAAAGACAACGAGCAAAATGCTGAAAAGGGGCGTGGCTACATAAGGTCTATAATATGCATGAACTCCCCACCCCCTCCTCCTAAACCTAGCCCAGGGTTTTTAGTGCGTAGCATATGCGCGCAAAAAACATTTTGGCATATAAATGCCACGAGAAATGACTTTTGTGGTACAGATTCGCATTTTCATGAGACTGTTGGAACTTTCATGAGATCAGGCTCTTCATTCTCAACTGAATATTGCTTGATCCACTGACTGCAAGCAAATTTCAAAGTTCATATTTTTCAATGGATCATTAGGCCTATTTCAATAGATTTAAGCTGATTGTTAAGCAAATAATTTGTAAGCAATTTAAATAAATACACAATACGATTATTTAAAAATAAATCATAAATACATTTTTAAATGCATAAATTTTATTTGTTTTTTTTCATTTATGTTATGAAATTCATATACTTAAAATGCTGTCATGCTTATTTTGTGCTCTCATATTCGCCACAGTAAATGCTTTTGTGTCAATAACATTTTATAAGCCTAATTTTTAAAAAAGAGAGATATTTAAGATCTAATTTGAATGATGGTTCCTTTCATGATGGAGTCACATTGAACCAGCTGCGGGTGCTCTGGGAAAATTGTGTCGAGCTAAATTTGAATGATGATACTTGTGCATCTCAACCTTCTGGGACACCTCTCAACATCCCATCAACACATTCACACACAGAAAGACAAAAAACTGGCAGGATGAGGGTGAACAACTCAGATGGTCTCCACTCCCTACTTGACACAAGCTTGACCTGTGTTTGTGGTGTGTGTGTGTGTGTGTAAGTGTGTGTGTGTCTAGCCCCTCCTAGTTTCAGACTGTCTCTCTGTTCCTTTTCCGAGCCAACTGCTCAGTCAGGGCTGTCCTCCAGGGCTGGGGTGCATCCTTAGGTCACCTGGTCAATTAAATTCAAATTGAGGATAAATGATCAGCATATTATGTCCAAATAAGTAAGTAAAAGGAATTGACTTTGGAATGGCTCTGGGGAGCCTGCAGAGAATGCAGAGCGTCACTAACAAACCCTTAGATGATACCTCAAATCAGGAATTTTGTCACCCATTTATGAAGGCAGCTACATATTCCATGCATAAAAAAACATAAAAATACTGTACAAAGACAAAAACAAAACAAATTATGTAATTGTTTTCAAAATGAAATACAGTAAATGGCTTTTATAGTATACCACACTAAAAAATGCTGGTTGTTTTAACCCAATTTTGGGTAAAATGTGGACAAACCCAGCCATTGGGTTAAAATGTAATTTAAAAAAAATGTAATCCAATGGATGGGTTTGTCCATATTTTACGCAAAATTGGGTTAAAACAACCCACCATTTTTCCAGTACTAAAGCAAATTGCTAAAATACACTTAGAAATAAGCTGAGCTGTTTTCACAAAACTGAATGCATATTTTCTGCTTTAATTTTTCTTTCAAAGTGAGTTCTGTGGAGAAACAGTTTTTAGAGACCATTTGTGTATTTGTGTAAAGTGTATGTTAACAGCTCTAATATATATAAAATTTCTATTTATTCTTTTCTCAATTTTTTTTTTTTGCGTCATGTGACCAGATAGTTGTGCTATTACCACATCAGACTCATGGCAAAAAGTAAACAATTAAACAAAACAATTAAACAGGCAAAAGATGTCCTAATGAGGAATGAAATATTTAGTTGGGCCAGGATCACATTGTAACCACCCAGCAACTACATACACTCTTAGAAAAAAGGGTTCTATATATTTATATGTAGCATATATAGGGTTCTTTACTCAACTGCAAAGGACCTTTTATGCAAAAAATGATGATAATGAACTGAAAGAACCCTTTTGGCACAGAGGTTCTTTAAAGGCTATCATTCATTCATATATTACATTATTCTGCAAGATTTTGCACTTGTAATTAAATTATTGTTTCTTAAACTGTTGTAGTAACTTAATATCACATTTTAATCATGGAGATTTATGGAGGATAAAAACTGATAAAAAATGGCACAATATCACTCGTGTGATATTGATTAATTACATTTTTTAACTCCCATATCTTGAATTTTGTGATCATTCGCATGCATTGCATTTTAGGGGTTCCAAATACGTAGCGCTTTAGAACCTTTTAAGGTTCTATATAGAAACTTTCTTTCTAAGAGTGTAGTAACATAACGCATCTTCTTAAAACAAGTAACCTAATACGTTTTACAAAATATCTGTTCATTATTTTGTCTGTATCTTTAAGTGTGTGTTCTTGTCTGTGTGTGTTTATGAGAGAGAGAGAGAGAGAGAGAGAGAGAGAGAGAGAGAGAGAGAGAGAGAGAGAGAGAGAGAGGAGAAAGTAAAAGGCATGTAACGGTTTTTGTCCCTGAGGGCCTGATGACACTAAAGAGACACACAGAAGAAAGGAGGAGGGGAAACCCATCACCCTCTGCTCCATTCTGTTCTTTTACAACTTGACAAAATAGCCTTTTAATTTTGTTGAACGTCTGGGGTGTCTGCGGCTCTGCTTGCATCAATCTCCATCATCAGCAGGCTCCAGGCACTGAGTCCCCAGGGTCCTCTCAATGCCAGAGGACCACTGTCTCACCCCCTCTGGGTACATGGCAAAAGAGTGCCGCTGTACAGCCAGGAATAGAGTCACCATCTTTCTATGCTCAAATTTTCTCTCTATTTCTATAGACTTAGGGTATGTTTACATGACAATAATGTAGGCTACTAAAAACGAATTTTTCCTTTGTGTACAGAGGTCATCGTAACATCGTAAAAATGATATCTGTGTCACTTTGTGATATAAAGAATACACACCTATAGACTGAAAAGGTAATATGTATACGCATGATAGCAATTTTCACAAATTTGGTTGTAGTTTACAAAAATTATTAAAAACGCTGTATGAAGGCCAATAGTTGGCGATATTACTTTGTAAAGAAAAACTGTGCCTTGATGTCAGTGTCACCTACACACCTATAGACTGAAAAGGTAATATGTATGCGAATGATGTAACAATTTTCACAAATTTTTTGTAGTTTACGAAAATGATTAAAAACGCTGTATTATACTACCAGGCCAGTAGTTAGCGATATCACTTTTTAAAGAAAAACTATACATATATGCGCCTTGATGCGCCTACATAAGTAGCCTAGGCCTACATATATGTGCCTTGATGTCAGTGTCACTTTGTAATATAAAGACTACTATAGACTGAAAATGTAATAGGCCATGTACGCGCATGATGTCATAATTTTAAAAATTTGGTTGTACGAAATTGACGAAATTACGAAATTGATTAAAAACGCTGTATTATGCTGCCAGGCCAGTAGTTGGCAATATCACATTGTAAAGAAAAAAAACTACGCGCCTATGGACTGAATATGTAACGCACAACCACATCGTTCCCACAAATTCACGTTTTTGTAGTTTACGATAGTCAACAAAACACACCTAGACTAAACATGAAATGGTTGCCATGGTGATCTCTCTCCGTTTGCTACAGTCTCTCACTGATATAGGCTAGATGACCGAGTATACGGACATTCATTTCTAATGCCAGTTTGATCCTAAGACATAAGTCTGCTGACTAGCCAATAAAAATCAACATGAAATGGCGTTGACAAAGTTTCACTTTCATGGACTTTCAGTTTTTCATTCATCACATGTGTTCCTTTGTTTGATTTTCCCGCCCCTCATCAGTTGTCATGGACACTCATCAGATCATCACACCTGTTCTTCATCTCATTATCTGTGTATTTAAGTACATCACTTTCTCTGTGTTTGTGTGTGCATGTTACACGCTGTTACTTCCACGTCGTCGTTGTGGCTTGGTTGGTTTCATTAAAGAACCATTTTGAACTCTCCTTTGTCTTCATCCTAGTGACAGGTATATTGATCAATGTGACAAGACTAAAACTTAAACTTGCCTCTATTTAGCCTCTTCTTAGCAATGACTGCATCTGTATATTCTCCTCTTTTGCTTACTCTTTTTTTCAGTGCACATAAAAAACATTTGTCATCAATTCTTCTTGCTATTTGTTTATCAGCACTGATGATGATGTTTTATCCTTAAAAATTGTGTTGTATATGATTCATAGGTATCATCATCGTACAGTGTACTTTCCCAAGTTTAATTGAATCGTGTCGTAGCCTATAGTATGATGATGTTAGTTGTCAAAGTCACACGGTCTTAAAGCCATGGCTATTTCATAACTAATAGGTGCATAAAATCAAGCTATTCCTAAAACAAATATGTAGGCTACAGTAGACTGTCCCCGTAACTTTTATCATAGACTCATACTGTTCTTGGTTGTGAAATGAGCAATATAGCCTATTAAAGTTTAAATGTTATCAATAAGGCAAATGGATTTACAACCACCCTCCAGAACACAAACAGCAAAAAAATGCACAGTCACAATAACACATTCGCTCAACCACCTGTGTGTGGCTACTGGCTACAACTGTGCTAAGTGCGTTCATTTGGCAAATCATAATCAATTATGTTTTCGGCAAATCATGTGAATGAGCGGTCCCTCTGGGTTGCCATCTCATCTTGTTGAACTCAATTAGCAGTAATTAACACGTGCTAATGAGATCAAGTGGAATCCAAAACAAACAGTGGGAGCTCAGCCTCATATCTAGCAACAGAGGCTGAACGCAGAAGGTCAGGTTCACCGCAACAGTCTTCAAACAATAGTTTACGCAATCTTACTAGTGCAAATCCTTCAAACCATGCAGGAGCAATGGCAAATAATAAACAAGATGGTTGTATGATGTTTAAGCACTCGTGGTTGATTTATTTGGTGGTTTTGGGGGGCTTTGTAGTTCACCAAGTCTTTACACCCATTCAAGCACAAAAGACATTAAGTTTTACAATCAGTTGTATTCCTATCTCTCTCTCTCAAGTTGACTGCACAAGCTGACCACAACCCTTTCTTTTGTATTGGCTAAATTTTTCATCCGCTTGACAAATATTCCAGGCATAAAAGTGCAAGTCGGACACTGGTGAGATATCACTTTCCCTGTGAGAATAAAGCTGTGTCCTCTTTCACATTTAAAGGCTAATGCATCTTTCTTCACAGAGATGCATTGTAACAGCACATTGATCTTCTGCAGAACTCCTAACATTTTAATGAATAACACTCATAAAAATAAACATGTGTAATGGTCCATCAAAGAATGCATTTATTATCAACAACACGTAGTTCTTGGTGTTATAGCATATTATTGGTCAAAAAAAGGGATCTAGGTGCTTCAATGATATTAATAATTAAATTTACAACCATATTTAACCCTAAAAATCTTCTTTTTAAAACTATATGCATTGCTCTTTATGGAACATGCAAAAGGAGACTCTTTAGCACCATATTGGCAGTTTAAGTCAGAGGTTAAGTTATAGCATTTTCTATATCATATCGTGTTCTTTCACCAGGACATTGCTTTTTTTTTTAAGAACAATAAAGGCAAAAACAAAACCCCCAATTGGAACCTTTATTTTTATGGATGGCATAGTGTTTTAACAGTTTCGAGGTTATTTACTTCACATAGGCCTGCATGATTTTTTAAAGTTCCGCTGTAAGATTAGATATCGCGTAAAGCACGCACGCATGACTCGTCTTGATAAAACAATAAAGTCGTAAGAACACGTTCTCTCATCGCATTGATGAACAAACCCCACGGTTAATGATATCTATAGCATCCAGGCATGAGGCTTGTTCGCTGTCTGTCATGACCATATCTCTCTGTGCAGCTCCTCCAGTGGTTCCCAGTGCGCCGATAATATCTCCAGCAGCCGGAGACTTTATATTATAATCATCAGTGATCCTTGCCCTCTCACCCGTACTGAAGAACAATCGCAGAGGAACATTAATCTGAGCTGGAAACTGCCGTGTCCTTCTTTTCCCACATGGCTGTCGAGGTCGTGTCTTTTCTAATTGTGGATAATGTTTTTAATCACTATGAATTCACATATCTAGGCCAAACTCAAATAGATTTCAAATAGGCCTAGCCTACATTTCGTTACTAACAGACGTTGGCTGACAAAAAGAATTTTTTGTAGGCTATTTAAAAATGTTTAATATAATAGGCCTAATAGCCTATATAAATTATATTTTATTAATATAATAATTTGGCCTAACAATATCACTTGCTGTCTGATTATTTAAGCATTACGTGATCTATAGCCTAATTTAAAAAAATCTTAATTTTATGTTGCATTTGGCCTAATAGCTTATTGCTTCACGTTGCCTCGTGAGGATTGCTAAATTGATAACAAGCTTCTATATTGTGCAGATCCTTTATGCTGATATTTAAAGGGTCATGAAATCCCATAAATCCAATCTGTCGTTCTTAAAAAAAAAAAAAAAACCTTAGTAGCCTTCAGAATGGGAGTGAAGGTGCTTGACTTAAATCCATGTCTTGCATTTCGTTGGAATTATTAATTTACAACAACAGTGAATTAATTTATTATCAATTAAGAAAAATAGACAAATATCATTGCATTAAAAACATTGTTTTACACAATACTTCCACTATATTTGTAGTGGATTTATATTTCCTCATTTCCACCATAAAATGTAATTAGTCAACATGTTTGCTAATACTCACTGTGTTGTTTCTAGATGGACTGTATAGGTAGCAGAAATTGCAGAGGAAAGTGTTTTCCACCTAAATTACTCTAATCTGATTGGTTCTGTTCCAGCGTGACGTCACATCGCAGGGAATAAGGTCTCTCGGCAGCATCCAAACGCATGCCAGCGACAGAAGCAGAGCGAGGTGCGAGTGGAAATCAAACAAAACGACCAGGAATATATTTGATATACTTTGAAATCTTTGATTTGAACTTTTTAAAAAACGAATTAAACACCTTTACGCGTTTATTGTTCATATTCAGGCACTGGGAACATTGGAGATTCCGCGCGCTCTGATTTAAATGTAGAATAAGTATCTACACCACGCTAAATTGAACTAACACTTCAAATAAAGCTTGTTTTTTTATTAATCTTAATGCTAAACCATCAACTTATGTTTAATCGTCTAAAGAGGAGCTGACACTTGTCCGTTTCTGTGCTGTCATCTTCAGGCAAAAAAAATTGGGATGCTATACATTCAATGTATACCTTTTTGATGACTTTTTGTTTACTTGGATCGAGGACCACGTAGTGTTCTCTAACTTTTGGCAACAGATTTTGACCCTCTCACCAAGGATAGCAACGCAGTGACTGGAGTCACAAAATATGGTCCACTGTGCTGGATGCGAGAGGCCTATTCTGGACAGGTTTCTTCTCAGCGTCTTGGATAGAGCCTGGCATGCAAAATGCGTGCAATGTTGTGACTGTAAATGCAATTTAACTGATAAATGCTTTTCAAGAGAGGGACGACTCTACTGCAAAAACGACTTTTTCAGGTGAGTATTTTAATCGAAGAAAGCATCACATTATTTTAAGCTCCTTTATGTCCTGTCTTATTAAAACAGTCTTAAACTAGAATTTTTCCCATGCAAAAAAAATAAATAAAATAATAATAATAATAAAAAAATAGGCATATATATGTATAGGCTATATTATGCCCTATAAAATTCAGGATGGTAAATTATAAATGCACAATGAAATTATAAAAAGAGAAATTTCGATACGAATGGTGCACATCACATTTTAAACCCCCGAATACTAGACAACATGTTACGTGACAGACTAAAACAGTTCTCTTTGTTTACATGGTATGAGTGTCAGGCAACGGGATGAGATTTCCACCAGCACCTGACGGATGTTCCCTGCCTCGCCTCAATTGTTCGCAACGCACGCGTTTGTTTTCAAAAGCTCGAGCAAAGATGCGATAAGTGGATTTGAATAATGAATGAGCTCGAGAGGAAAGCCACAGAAATCCAGACAGAACGCATTTGATAACCATTTCAGCGAACTGCATTTACATGCACGCGCAGAGACAAAAGAATGTATATTGTGGCTTGTGAAGTTTATTCTGTTAATACATTCTGTCAAATCAAGGCTGAATGAGCTACTCTTTCCTGATAAATTAAATAGAGTAATTCTGCATACACTATGTTAATGCATCTTTGTGAATCGTGAAAAATATAGCCTATTTGTCACTAAAATGCAATTTAAGAGAACCAGAATGTAAAAAAAAAAAAAAAAAAAACAGTAAAAACAAGTTAAGCATACCTTTCCATGTAGTGTAAACAATTATTATCATTGTGTAATAACATATTGTAAAAAATGTTTTAGATGTAAAAAATTGGAAGAATTAATTTATGTTACATTTAACATGACGATGTTTTATAAATAGAGTCGCTTTATAATTTGGTTAAAAGGTAATTCCAAAAATTTAACGCACAAAATATATATATTTTTTTATCAGCTTTATACATTGGAATGTTTTTTTTGTGTGTTTTTTTTTAATGTAAAATGTTTACTGCAATATTTAAGTGTCGCGCGCTTTTCTCTCATGTTATTTTGCTGTCTTTTTTATTTATCAAAATTGCTTTTTTGAGAGGCCAATTTTGACATGCATAGATAGCCATCATAAGGATTTTGGTTGTGGCCATTAGCTACTCACTGTGTTATCAGTTTTACTGTAACACAATTGTAAGCTAAACTATGTTGATAGCCTATTAATATTAAATAATCTAATGACATCCACAAACATTCCTGTAATGCAGAAACACATTTTATGGTTAAACAACTGCAAATTAAAGTGTAGACATGTAATAAACTCACTATGGAATCAGGAATTAAATTAGACTGTTTTAAAGAAGAAAATGAAAATCAGTAGGCCTGGGTGAACCTGCTTTCATGAAACAGTTGCAGTGCCAACAACCTTTCTCACGGGCTACATTTTATTCGTTTGTTTTTAAGATTTTTGACAACTGTTTTTTGCTTTGTTGACCTCCATGATTTTATTACATCTTAAAGCCTGTGCTCTTCTCGCAGACGTTACGGCACTAAATGTGGAGGTTGCGCGCAGGGAATCTCGCCCAGTGATCTAGTTCGGAAAGCGCGAAGCAAAGTCTTTCACCTGAACTGTTTCACCTGCATCATGTGCAATAAACAGCTGTCCACTGGCGAAGAACTTTACATACTGGATGAATATAAATTTGTCTGCAAAGAGGATTACTTGAATAACAGCGTCGGAAAAGACACAACCCTTCTATCAGGTGAGTCATTTGGAGATGAATATTAATTCATCTGCACGATCCGTGTAATAATAAACTCAAGTCTCCCTCTCTCTCTGTCTCTCTCTCAATGTCTTCTGATCATAAGGATATGTAATTTTGTGTTGTCTTTGAACGTGTGGGTACTTGGAACGTATTATGACAGATGACTAAATGGTTTCTGCGCTCTTTACAGTTATTACGTGCAGTGACCCGAGCTTATCTCCAGAATCTCAAGACCCGCAGGATGACAAAGACTCTGAGGCTGGACACATGTCAGACAAGGAGACCTGCAACAATGAAAACGACGAGCAGAATCTGGGTGGCAAACGTCGCGGGCCTCGAACTACTATAAAAGCCAAGCAGCTGGAGACACTGAAAGCTGCCTTCGCCGCAACCCCCAAACCGACCAGACACATACGAGAGCAGCTGGCGCAGGAAACAGGCCTCAATATGCGAGTCATTCAGGCAAGTATGCCTAAAACTCGAATACAAAAGTCACGTGGCAGAGAGAGTTCATCTGATGAATGCGCACAGGTGTGCGTTGGCTATACTTTTACGCATAGACCGCGGCTCATAGTGGGAACTGTTTGTTTAATTTGCAGTATTTACTAGTGGCTTATGAACAACTTGGTTCAAACAAGTAGGAATAACAACTGGTCTATAAAATAGCCTAATGTAGGAAATGTCCGAAAGTGGGAGAATGTCAGTTAAAATAACTGCAGTGACAGCTTTGTATAATTTGGGTATAGGCCTAGGCCCTACTCCAGATTGGATAATAGGCGTGATGGTGCAAATATATCCCCTGCTATTGTCTGATGTGATGTCGAATTGTCTTGTCTGCAGAGTAACGACCCGTCGTGAATACGGTTGAAATATTAAACGTGGAGAGCGTGTCTTTTATTTTTTTCTGCCACTCATTTTTTTGTGTGGCAGAAATTACGACACGTGATTTTGGTAAAAAAATAAAAATCTCCAAATATACCCAAATTCTCTCTCTTTCTCTCTCTCATTCTTAAATATGACTTCATAGTCTCTCTTTAAAAAAATATATACCTTCATGCGATGTTTACGTGCTTCATACTATCTATTGCATGCAGTTAAATGTTTTTTCTTCTTCTTCCACGAGCTGCCAAACAACATCGTTACTCTCAATAATGTTTCAGGGGTTTATTAATATGTAAAGTAATGTGTGTATTTTCTGTCGCGCAGGTGTGGTTTCAGAATCGGCGCTCTAAAGAGAGGCGCATGAAGCAGCTGAGCGCGCTGGGCGGCAGAAGACACTTATTCTTCCGCAGTCCGAGGAGAATGAGGGCGCTGGGCGATCGGATGGAACCAGGAGAGCTCATGGCCAACGGACATTTCTCTTTTTATGGCGGTTAGTTAATATTCATGAATCGAAAAAAAAAAATGCATCTATGCCTCTATAGCCAATGGGCTACTAAGAAATTTTTCGGAATGCAG
>JAOTRC010000034.1:30344373-30354958 GCA_027497675.1 Cyprinella lutrensis
TTAAGGTGTACGTGGCTGCTATTTCGGCTTTCCACGCACCATTGGTTGATGGGCCTTTGGGGAGGCATCAATTGGTCGTTCGGTTTCTCCGTGGTACTTGGAGGATGAGGCCGGCGGCTAGGTCCAGGGTTCCGGCCTGGGACCTGGCAATAGTTCTTGAAGGGCTATCCCTGGCTCCCTTCGAACCTTTGAACTCGGCTTCGCCTAGGGACTTAACGCTGAAAATGGTTTTTCTCTTAGCTATTACCTCACTCAAGAGGGTAGGAGATCTCCAAGCCCTGGCGGTAACGCCAGCTTGCTTGGAGTTTGCCCCTGGTAGAGTAAAAGCCTTTTTGCACCCGAGTCCGGGCTATGTGCCTAAAGTTCCATCCAATACGGCTCGGTCTGTAGTCCTTCAGGCATTCCATCCTCCACCTCATGTGTCGGCAGAAGTTGAGAGGCTTCACTTGCTCTGCCCCGTCAGAGCTTTGAGTGTATATCTTGAGAAGTCCTCTTCGTGGAGAAGGTCGGAGCAACTGTTAATCTGTTTTGGGTCACCTAGGAAGGGGCTCCCTGCAACTAAATCAACTATTAGTAACTGGATCGTCCAGGCGATTTCGGAGGCCTACAAGGTGCGTGGGCTGCCTTCACCTTTGGCCTTGAGGGCTCATTCAACGAGAGGCATGGCCTCGTCTAGGGCCCTTCTTTCAGGAGTACCCATGCAGGAGATCTGTGAAGCGGCCGGTTGGGCTACTCCACATACTTTTATCAGATTTTACAGTCTCCATCTTCCCAGTACGCCCGGTGCACACGTACTTGGTCCTGGCTGAGTGCCTAGACAGCTTCACTCCGGGACAGGTCTATTCGGTGCGTGGCCTAGTGGGCACTCGTTCCCCAAAGTGTCGATTCTCGACGCAGTGTTGAGTTCCCTCGATAGGGAACGTCTCGGGTTATAACTATAACCCTGGTTCCCTGAGAAGGGAACGAGACACTGCGTCGTTCTGCCACGCCCTCTTTAGACCTTCAGCGTCTTGCTTCATCACGAGGCTAGTGTGTGTTGTGACAGCGTCACTTTTATACTTCCGGGTATGCCGTCACATGTTACGTCACGACGCAACACCAATCAGGATTGGATTAGTTTCATTCATACTTCAGAGGCGCACGCTTAGGGAGCGTCCCCAAAGTGTCGATTCTCGACGCAGTGTCTCGTTCCCTTCTCAGGGAACCAGGGTTATAGTTATAACCCGAGACGTTTTCAGCGAATCAACGATCAGAGAATACTGCCGTGAGAACATTGTAGGCAGATGTTACAGCTGTGGGCCTTAAACTCCACTCCTGTACGCTGTGGTCTAGTCACCAACAGAAAGTTAACGGATTGAGAGGGTAGAAAAACAGATTTTGGCGTGACATTTCTTGTGCATGCCTGAGATTGATGCTGAAAGCGTGAGTGTCATGCCAGATGCGTGAGAGTTGGCAACCCTGTAGAAGCAGGGTAGGGTGACAATATAAGTTATAATTGTAATTAAACTACACTATACCTGTTCTACTTCCAAGCAGCATTAATTCTCTGGCTCCGTAGTTATCATTGTCTGACTCAGGCTTGAACTGAACAACGCTAATACAGTTTTTGACATTTTATTGTGTGAAATAGGCGGTGCATGACGTATTTCCAGTGAAGTTCTTAGGATACTGGATTGCTTCCGCCAATCGTGGAGTCCTATGCTATGCTGATAATTTATATTGGCTTTTAGATTCTATTAGCCTGGTTAAAACCAGACCATTTTCAGTCGTAACTGAGTTCTGGCAAAGCGTCATTTCCAGAGGGACCAACGGACGTCATTACCAACGGACGTCGCGGGTAGACCTAAAACCATTCAGAGCGTTGAAGGAGATGACGTATGCAGAGCGGCGAGTCGGCGACCGGCGGAGAAACTTCTTTAAGTGTTGTTCTTTGCTCAGATTTAACAAAAAAGAAACGTTCAAATCGCTTAAAACAGACGTGATAGCTGATTCGAACAAGTGATGTTCGATGGCGGCATCCATATTTGTAATGTAGACTACAAAATCTGCTTCAAAATCCCAGCGCTGTCATCATTGTGTAAAGCCCGCCCCCAATTTTCTGTTTGGTGCCGCGATTTCGACAGATTGGAAATGGGTTTGAATGAGTTCTTTGCCAGTCTAACTTTCAGAGCAAATCTAAATTTGCCGGAAGTTGTCTGGGTTTTCCCAGGCTAATACTCCCAGACTAATATATGGCTAATTCCCAGGCTAATACTCTAAGGCTATACTAAAGAAACGTTAGTCACAAAAACAAATAAAACAGCCACCCCTCATTTTGTTTATGCTTCTTTGTTTATTATATTTAACGAAACATAATTATACAGTATATAAAATGACATCTAAACATATTAAAGTTTCGTTTCAAAGACGGGAGGACAGTAAATTTAGAAGACTCTGCCAAAATTACCTTTTCCTTGGTTTTCCTCCCCTTTAAAACTCCCCAACCGGAAACTAAAGAGAAGCCTTGTGTCAAATGTGGATGCAAATAGCTTATTGTTCTGATTTGTTGCCAGCAGAGGATGACTTCTTGAAGGTCCGCCCTATTCTTGAAAAGAACAGCTCATTTGCATTTAAAGGGACAGACAAAAATGCTGAGTTTTTGCTCACCCCCAAAAATTAGCAAATTTAAAATGTTTTTAAAAAATGATCTGTTGGGTATTTTCAGCTAAACCTTCTCATACACACTCTGGGGAAATCAGACTTATTTTACATCTTGTAAAAAAACTAGAATAATAGGTGCCCTTTAATTATCTTTTGGGGGTAAGGTTCACATGCACATGTGTTATAAGCAGAATAATTGATTTGCTTTGCATTGGGTTGATTTACCACATCAGGGTGTGTGTTCATTTTTAATAATCCAATAGTACATTGTGAATTATTGCACATTCAGTTCAACAAAGCTCAGTGTAAACTAGATCAGAAACGGCATTGAAATTGTTTTCATAAGATACAATTACACTTAAATATTGATTAAATGTTTATTGTCTAAGTATGTTGCATTCTGTCAGTTCCTTCATTCTCCATGCATGCCAATACTATGTGCATGGTCAAGGGTTGGTGAATATTAAATCAAAATCATGTTGTTAAAATGTTTCTTAAGAGATACAACTAACACATGTAGATGATGCAGTTCTTAAGACCTTTATGAGTCCATAAAACTCCCTATAGATGTCAAAGTGAAATGTTGGGAGTCTTTCATTCATTTATATACAGTTCAGTTTACGGTGGCCAAAATTTCATTCTAAGTGTAAAGAGCAGAGAAGATTCGAAAATAAACTGCTTTGAGAAGAAGGATTTAACTCAGCGATCTGGATATAAACAAGCATCGTTAATATTGAAGTTTGTCAGACACGGACTGTTGAATGATGAAGCTGAAAAATTGAGTGTTTTCAAAATTGGAGCATGTGTCATAAATCTAATAGAGAAATGGATGAGGAGAGTCAGAGCTGTAAAGTTTTTGTTCTTCTGCTATTCTCTGACAAAAAGAGTCAAGATCATCTCAAGGCTGGATCCGCTTGTGCACTCCTGCATGTTTACAAAATATAAGACATGGAACAATATAGTATGATTTCATAATTTGTTATTTATCAGTTTAATCTTCAATTTTGTCATCATTTACTGTACTCATGAAGTTCCAAAGCCCCTGACATTCATTGTTCAATGGGACCTGAATTACAAAGCTGTTTTTCCACATAAAAAAACAACTAAATAATACAGTAACCAGTTGCTGGCAGGCTCCAAAAATTACAACACAATGTTATGAATGTAGTCCAGACTGATGTTGAAAACGTGGACTTCTTTTTCACAAATAAATCAACTGAGAGAATGGCAATTGCGATTGAAACTGCAACTTCCAATTTGTCCCACTGTGTCTTTGATCATCAATCAAATCCACTTAATCTATTTTATTATTATTATTATTTACCTTGTGTCCAATGTTTGCCCCAAAATCGTTTGTACATTTTGTGCTTTACCTCTGTTAGTTCTGCGCTCCAGAGACACTATTGTATCAAATCTGTCTGTTTTTGAATTAATTCTGTCTAAGTACTGAATTACAGAGGTCTTCATCTTCTCACAGAGCTCTAGAGTACTTCCACTGCACTTTCCTCCTTTCTAACATGTAAAGTGATGATGACAGTCCACTGGCCCACAGGGGCTTGTTCTACCTGCAATGTAAACCTAAATGCTTGGTTGATGGTTCTGCTGAAATGCTTCTGTTGATATTTGTGCATGTGAACAGTGAGTCTCTAATTGAAACTGGAGAGCTCCTGCCTCTGGCAGATCTTTTCAGTAAAGGGCCATGGGTTGTATGGGATTACTCTGGTCCTAAAGAGAACAGAAGGTAGTAGATATGCAACACACTCTCACCCCAAGGTGTCACCTTTGACCTTCAATATTTGACGTTTTAGGCGCCCTTTAGCGTCACTCACATGACGCGATCCTACGACGTCATCTAACTGACGCTAAAGGAAAGCGTCAGTTAGAGGACACGGTTAGGTTTAGGTGTGGGGTGGGGGTAGGGTACACGCGATCCTAGGGCGTCATCTAACTGACGCTTAAGGACGCCTAAAGCGTCAAATATTGAAGCATGGTCAAAATGCTCCCAAGGCGTCAGTTAGGTGACGCCTTGGGCGAATAGGGAATACCTTTCTGTCTTTATAAATACGTGTGGCTTTGTGTGTAAGGTTGATAAATTGGCATCTGCCGAAAACAGATGTAATAGATCATGTCTGCCTACTGACCCAGTTGCTGTTATTAGATGATGATTAATGAGTTCAGTATGCATGTCTTGTGATGCTTGCTTCCTTTATATTGTATTCTGTATTGATGTGGTATCTCCGTGACAATAAAATCTACAGAATTTTGAAGTGTTTTAATGGGTCAAATGTTATTTGTAACATATGATTTGCTATTAAAAATAAGCCCATACACGAAAAAGAAAAACAATATTTAATATCATACATTATATCATTCAGAAAAGGCAATTAAAAGTCCATACAGGATTGAAGTTCAGTCAAATCAAAAATCTTATGACCTTCAGTCCATATTCACTACTAATACTTATATAAGACTATCTATATTTGCATAAAGCAGCGAAACATCACAGTTTTTAATTGCAGGTGATTCATTTGTGCGGTTCATTAACAAGACAAATATGTTGCTTCAAACGTGTGTGTTTATATATAGAAATGAGGCAGTAAGTCATTTGACTTTCAAAAGATGATGTGAAACGTGACGGTGGGAGGATTGTCATTCTTACTAAGGCAAGTCAACAGCTGTCTACTAGGGCAAGTGTACAAACTTTTCCATTGTATCATATTCATCACCTTATCCTACCTTCCCAGAGACAAACAGCACATCATTAAAGTAAACTAAATGAAATATTATTAATGAAAAGTCAATGAAATAAAAATGAAATATTTTAACATTAAAAATGAGCAGCTTCCAACATTCAGTTACATTAACAATTTTTAGTGTACATTCATCTCACTCAAAGTAAATATTTAATATTTGTTCACCCAAAAATGAAAATTCGGTCATTAATTACTCACCCTCGTGTCGTTTTTGACCTGTATGACTTTCGTTCATCTTTATAATACAAATGAAGATATTTTAATGAAATCTGAGAGATTTCTGTCCCTCCATTGACAGTCTACGCAACTACCACTTTCAAACCCCAGAAAGGTAGTGAAAACATCATTAAAGTAATCCATGTGACTCCAGTGGTTTGACTTCAATTTTATGAAGCGAAAAGAGTGCTTTTTTTTTCGTTCACACGGATCTGCGGAAATGACTAGAAACGCTATATTATGCAGGCCAGACAAGTTATTGCAACACATTCTCATCCTTTGGCGTCATTTTGGCATCATATGATATTTCGTTGAAATACTACGCACATGGCACCCTTTAGCGTCAATACAACATGCAGAACCCAAGGCTAAAGAAAGAGTATGCGCCCTCCGAACATACATTCAAATCGTATGCCTATAGAAGTAAAACGTACATGCCATCACCGCTTTCACACTTTCACGGTTTTAAAGTTTACACAGTGATAATGGTGTCGCTTTCAAAACTTGTTTTCAAAAACTTGCACTTTGCAAGAGAACACAAAACTTCAATGTCACCAAAGTGCCATTCAAGGTCACCAAAGCGCCATTGTCGTGTAAACGAATGGCCAGAACGCATTAAATGTCTTCACAGTTGAGAACGGTGTCGTGTGCAGCCCTGTATCCCATACTTTTTTTTAAAGAAAAGGAGAGAAAATTGGAAATTAATTCTATTAACGTTATGCCAAAACTGAACTGAGTTTACCTTTTACTGAACCGAGAAAATCCCAAACTAAAGCTTTTTAACTAATTAACTCAAGCTGTTAATTTAGTCGTTTTCTTTGTATATGTAAAGTGTGTGTAAATGAAAGTTTTTATTGAGTTCCAATTACCTGAAACGCTCTCAGCTCAGTATCTTGAACCATTCCCCCACTCTTCCTTTGCCCGCTCCCCTTTTAGCTCCCTTGCTCTTTAAACTGTTACTTGAACATTAGCATCACAACATTGCAATAATGGATCCACATGGAGACAGTCTCTCCTCTGTCACGCAAACAGCAGTAAGGTTCAGTGGCAGGCTATTGTGAGTCAGGTTTATTTTATATGGAACACATGTCCATTAATGACAGACACAGAGCACGCGTGGTTTGGCTGCCCACAATATTGTGGGAATGATTACAGGGGACTGGGGGAGGGTGCCTTGACATTAGCTTTGCTTTTGATCATACTGTTCACCAAGGTGGCGCTGAGGAAACTCAGAGCCGATGCTGGCAAAGGTTTAGATGCTAAAAGGTTCCCACACATGGCAAAGGGAAATGGAGGCTCTTGTGTGAACCCCCAGTACAATAAATGGAGTTGGTGGGTTCATTGGCACAAAATGTATTGTGACAATATAATGCCAAGCAAAACAGTTGTTTTTGAGCAGCACTACATTAAAGATGTTTGAAGTTTTTCAAAATTGCATTCCAGCTTTTGTTTAAAGGTTAGGTAAAGGTAAGACTGAGATCCCAGGTAAGGGTTACTTTGCAGTAACTGCCTCTATCTTTCATCCAAAAGCACCTTTAATACACTTCACTTGAGTGAACTGGTCAAGGTGCCTTCTTTAAGGGGTACCATTGCAACCTTAAAGTCTGTGATCACAGTAATTCTCTACTTCCTGGAGGCCTTTTAGCCCAGGACTGCTTGCAAGAGTTGAAATAGCTAATCTAAAATAATATACATCAAGACACCACAGATGGTTTTCTTGCAGTTTTTTTTTTCTTTCTAGAGCCGCATCTACAACTTTTGAGTAAGGGTCCATAACAAAAAATCATGTTTGAGAAATGGAAAAAATCTTAAAAAAATAAAAGAAAGTTCAAAACCCAAATGTCAAGATATTAGAAAATGTCATAATTTTATTTTTTCATACATTAATAAACTAACTAGCTAAAGATTGTTAGTTTAATGGCAGCTGCTATAAAGTCGACTAAAATGCTGTAAATTGTCAAGTTAAAGAAGTTAAAATATATAGGGATAATCCATTGCTATACATAAAAGGATTTTAATGCACAATGTGTGTGCGAAGAACCACTTGATGCCAAGTGCAATATTTGACCGAAAGGGTTAAATTGATGCGGCTTGTTAGATCTAGCATTCTGCCCACTTTGAATCTGACAGAGTCACACAGAGATAAAGTAGTAAGATTACATTTATTTGATTGAATAAATTATAGCATTTATTTGAAATAAGTATTGAAAGAGAGAGAGAGATGTGAGATGTATCTGTTCAAATGCTATCTCACGACCAATTTGCACGTAGGCTATTTTACGAGGTGGCTAATTCGTACAAATTGGTAGATAAACCAATTTGTCTAAACCGCAGGGATGTGTCGGTTTAGGGGTGGGGTCAGGGGTGGGGCATAGAGGGTTTTCACCGACGTCACGTTCTGGGGTGCGTTTCCAGAAAGCATTGTTAGCCAACTATGGTCGCAAGTTCCGTCGTTATCAGCATAGTTCAACAAGTCGGTGTGTCCAGAAACCATCGTTCCAACGAACATTCGCAAACAGCATCGCAAAGTGGTGTGGTTTGAACGACAGCTCTCAGCCTGTGGTTAGAGGCATCGTTTCTATATTGCATGACATTTGAAGGTAATAACTCCTTATCTTGAGCAAAATAAGCAAGCTGACATTCAGTACAACCGGTGCCTTTTATTTAGAATAAATACAAATGGAATTTGAAGAGTGCCCATGTTGACTTTGAAGAGTGTGCATGTGCGAACGTGCTCTACTATGAAAGAACGAGCCAAATATTGAGTCTGGTAATGACGCAAAATAACTGAGGATAATTCGAAATAGTTCTCAGATGACATGTTTGTAATTTGTACTATGGTAGTGAAGAAGCCAACTACGTCGTTGTACGGGAAACGCACCCCAGGGCGGTAACCTGAATGAGCGGCCATTATGGAGGTACTCGGATGTAAACAACAGCATGGACTGCACTGTTTATGTACTACTGAACACGTTACCCTAAAAAACACAGAAAAAAAAAACACGTGGTAGGTGCAAAATCATATAGAGAAGGACTTAGTAAGCAGGAGAGAGCGCAAAATTTTGACAAACTAAAGTTAATATGTGGTAAAGGTTTGAATGAGCTAGCTTCTCTAGCCCGTAGCCTACTGCAATTCAATTTCTTATCGCGACATAGGGTACGTTCAGATTGTCAGTCCAAAAAACACATGAAATCCGTTTCAAGCGGTGGCTACACATTTCCATGTTGTAAAATTTAAATAGACAACATCTCTATAGGAAATGCAAACCTCTCCATCAATGTCAGTGCCATTTTGCCCAAGAGCTGCATGGACTCTCAAATCGGATCTGAACAGTTGTGATACACAGTGTGGACATCGGATTTGGACTGACAGAGTGAATGTAGCCATAGTTAACTACGTCAACATTTTGGCCATAGTCAAAGCTTCATTTACACATGTGGTTGATGAGCTGATGCTGTACCTCTCTCAACCACAAACGCCTTCTTTCGTCAGTTTTTTGCACTCTTCTCTTTAACTTTTGGCAGTCTATAAAACTGGAAATATTTTTTTTTCCGATGCGGCCGATTAGTACAGAACAAAACTCGACTATTTTTTAGCATAAATAATCAGCCAAATTTGCGAGTCCGTTCAGTTCAGTGGCATTTTTTATGTTCAGTGCCTCCAAAATGGCCGACTTCCTGATGACACGTCGTGAAAACGTAGGGCAACTAAATTATGTACAATTTAGCAAACATTATATAGCTACACCTCGTAGAATACGCAGGGATTACCGGGAGATCGGGTTTTCTGTTCAGCACCTCTCTCTTCATTTACAAGGAAGCTGTGAGTTTATTTAATTAAAAAAAGCAATGCCCCCCCCCCCCCACTTATTGCTGAGAAATTAAGTTTCTCATATTTATTAAAAAGTGTTACTAAATTTTATTACTAAAGTCACAGCTTTACTTTTCTGTTCCCCTGAATGTTTCCGTGTGTGCAGTGCGATCTCCACTCTGTTTGTGCAAGTGAGTGTGTTCATGTGTGTGTGTGCTTCAGTGAAAACAGCGTATTAATATCCATCTTATTTTCAACACGGAAGCAAGGTGCTTTGCACTGCTAAAATTAACTGAAAGCAAATGACACCGGGAGCCAGGCACATTAAAATGACAAATTTCCGTGCCTGCTCTTACCTGAAAAATTAGGTGGATATAACGGTGGTTCAATTGACTTGGAAATAATGGTAAATTAATGGTTTTATCGCACACCTTCAAGCCAATCAGAATCAAGTTTATTTTATGGTTACATGTATAATCTAAAACAGAGATGGAAGAAGAGAGAAGAGAATAAGGCAGGCATTATCTTCATGTGGTGTGAAAAAAGGATGAGAGAAGCTAATGTAGATGCAGAATATAACGATTCATAATAAGGACACAATTTGAGTGTTTTGAGAAAACAAAGTGAAAAAAAAGTTTTACAATATGGTTACCATTTTAAATGTTCCTCTTATTCACTTTTTGTTAGCCTATTTGTTGTTGCATGTGTTATAGTCCCTTTTTTAATATGTTTATAGAGTTTATTTTCATCCATATTCTGATTCATATTCTTTATCAAATTGAAAGTCAACACAGCATGTTCCATCATATGTTGTAGCTGGATCTTAAAGTTAAAAAAAATCAATAAAGAAAAAAGTCTAGGTATCTATTATACATTTAATATATTTTATATATACATATATCAAATATTGATTTATATATGTATTTATATATATGTTTTTCTTTCGGTTACTCCATTTGACCTGAACTGACCTAAAGAATGACAACATTTCTGATCTTTAGACAAGACACAAAGTCGTGATTGTTAATACAGGTGTCCTCCTTGTGATTTCATTTCCTGTTTTATGAATATTCTAATTAGCCTACAACTGTCATGAAGTTGAAGGAAGGACGAACCCAAAAGCAGACTGAATGCACAACACAGAATTTATTATGACAAAACCGAA
>JAOTRC010000034.1:30363051-30373148 GCA_027497675.1 Cyprinella lutrensis
GGCCTAATCAAGTTTATAGGCTGACTGAATTGTTACAACTCAGAGTAGGTCTACTTTCGTTTGTTCTACCGAATTCATTGTGACTTCACGTGATGTAGTCTAGTGTAGTTTCACACCGCACAAGCCTTTCATTTTTACGGGGTCACATTTGATTCCCAAGCCAACCACGTTATAAAGCGACTTGGTGCCCGTATTGATTGTAAATGGCCAGTAAACCTTACGATCATAGCGCCACCAGTTCTAGTCCTATAGCGCTGTCATCCCAATTATAATCAACTCTATTCATAAGCAAGCATCAAAAAAAAAAAAAAAAAAAAAAAAAAAAAAAGAATAGGGACGATATAGGCTACTGAACAGAATTATAAGACATAGGACATCATTTTACAAATAGTTTTTTTCTCTCTTTCACCTTTGTAATAATAATAATAATAATAACAATATGACAACGGATAATTACAAACATTTAAAATAAAAATAGCTTTTAAGTGCTGTAGTAACTTACCTTGTCATTCTGATATGCAGTGACACCTATAAAATCGGTCTCAGGAAATACATATGTCCTGAAGGTGCTGTAAGGGAGCTTCAGAATGTCGTTGGCTCTAACGATATGAAACCTGGGTTGGTATTTATGCATTGAATTTAAAATGGTCTGAAAAATAGAAAAGATTTCAGGTCATTAATAATCAGCTATCACAAACCTATTATAAAAGAAATATCTGCACATCTGCACAGTAAATTAAAAAGATGCTTGTAAATGTTTCTTACATTTTTTTATTGAAAGTGTAGTGGTTTTTATGAGAGCAGAATGCCTGGTAGGCTACTGTAATAATGGGAGGATTTTTCGGTGTGATCGTTGAGGCCTTGTTTGGATAATTGGGCGATTTATTTATTTATTTCATCGAAAGCTAACAAAACAATATTCAAAATTACCATTTAAATGATATACATGTTTATAGGAATAGTGTCATTTAGCCTGGAGTGAAAAATCGTATCTTTGGTTCACACTGTCGATCATGGGACTATTGCCCCATGGCATTTAATGTTACGGCAACTGCTCTTTCATGCTTCATTTAGTCGACAGACGCTGAAAACGCGTTCGGAATCCAATGCACTTTAAATGTCCAAATTCTTAATCCCGTAATCATCTTTGCTTCTTGATCACTTAGATAACTTTATAGCACCCCCTTCTCATATTATAATGGAAATAAGGAAACAGAAATCACACCTGAGAAATCAGCTTATTAAAATAGAGTAGTTTCTATGATAGGCTACAACTATTTACATATTTTCATACAAACATGCAGTTTCAGAAAATGTAATGTAACTTACAAATCCATGTTTATCCGAGATATTGTTGGTCAGTTTGAGTTTATGGAAAGCAACAGGCTTTGCCATCCACTGTTCACCCGTGGCCGGGCTATCCGGATGAATGTACATTCGTTTGGGCATCTCCGGGTCGGCCTTTCCTGCGACCATCCATCGAGAGTTGTGAAATTTGTACCGACAGTCATCTGCCGCGACAATATCCATCAAAAGTATATACTTGGCTTTTTTGTCCAGGCCATTCACACGCACTTTAAACGGAGGAAACATTCTCCTGTGGAAGGGAACAGACATAGTCATATCTGGGGCCGAATTTCTTCATCAAAGTATTTATTTAATGTTTTAAAGACATTTTTTTTAAATGAATATAAAATGTAGCCTATTTCAGCTACATTTTCCGTTACAAACACAAAATGAATGTCCCTCATGTCTAGGTCGTTTGGCAAAGGCAAACAAGCTATCAACACAATATGCCAGACGATATCCTTGCAAACATTTTCTAATATTTTACATATGTATTTATAGCCAAAGGGATTATTACCACATTTATCATCTATATTTATTTATTTATTTACTTATTTATTTCGGTAGGTATTGATACAAAATGAAGAAGAAACAGCCAATTATGACCGGTGTGTGTGTGTGTGTGTGTGTGTTTTTTCTTTCTTCTTCTTATAAAGTAGTTCGCCTCTTGCAGCGCATTTACTTTGTTCAGATACATTTACTTCTTCGCTTATATGGCAGACGAGTTTCTAGCCTATATGATAATCTTAATAGCATAACGAATATATGATGACATGAAAAAGATTGAGTTCTGTTCGGTGCCGTCGATTGACCTATATGAAACAGCATATTTAGCGAGCAATAGGCCTATTTCATTTCGAACTAAATTATATTTTCTACAGTGAATTATAGGCTACTAAACATTTTCAGTAAACACATAAGCTGCAAGTGAACTACATGAACGTCGTTATGATCAATATGAGGAAAAATAAACAAATATATAAAAGCCTTGCCTTCCTGATTTAGTGATGACCATTTCGGTTCCAATTTTGTGGAACTGATCCCAAAGGTCCTTAGCTTCTAACGTAACTTTAGGATCGTCTTCAACGTCCTCCTCTGGCTCGAGACTCTTGAAGGAGCGGAGATGAGCCGCCTGGTGGTGATGTCCAAGCGCCGCGTGTAAGCTAGCCTCAGCCGCGCCAGAGAGCGCATGATCCGCCAGTGGTTTACTGAGACCCGGTGGTAAAGTGAGCGCTGGAAAGAACGAGGGTTGAGCCGCGGCAAGGAAAGCTGACATGGGAAAGTCGGCCGGCCTGTGCGCGTGAAAAGGGTGATAAGCCATAGCGTTCGCTGTAAAAACTGGATCTCTCATCGGTGCATCCAAAAAGCCAGATGGAATAATATTCTAAAATAAACTGCGCCTTGAACTCGCGTAAGTCCGACTGTCTGTCGCCCTCTACAACTGAAAGAAAGCGGTGGTTTCAGTAGTTGGAGAGGACTGGTAGGAAATGTCACTACCGTCGATGATGTCCAGTTGCAGCACAGTGATAAAATCCTTCAAAAGTGCAACATTGACACTTCGGTGTAGATTTACAGCTTTCCTACTGTCCAAGCCACTATATCTAAAGCAGCCCCAATTAGAATGTGCAAGTCGTGAGCACTGATGTAGAATTGGAAGGTTCTTCCCTAACCACACTGTCTTACATGTCCCTTCTCACTGGATCCCCGTACTAATGAACCAAACCGCCTTGATTGCAGATTTTACGCATTCTGGACCAATTGTAGAGCTCCATAGGCGTGGTTTTGACAGCTCCAGCCAAGATCGTGAAGGGGGGGTTAGGGGGGGTTGGCTAGAAGGTGTCGGAAGCATTCGCAGTAAGAAAACATGTCAACAGAATAAAATATTAACCAATGACAGAGTAAGGATCTGGAAACCCCACCCCCGCATAACCTAACCGAGGAACGGCGGTCATCTGGCTGTGCGCAGCCGGGTAAGAGAATGCTTTTCCCGGCTTGCGTTTGGTCAGTTGACCGTGTGGATGCTTGATATGCTTATGCTCCTTTGACGACCTTTAAGATATATATTGGACATTACATTTTAAAGGTTATGCGTAACTGTATCAAACTGATTTACATGTTTAGTAAACTGTTGCTATTTAAATCGTGTTTAATAATACACGCATTTTCGGAAAATTCTATTAGTAAATGTATAAAACATCATGTTTATTTATTAAAACGACTTTCCAGGAGTTTACACAGTTAACTGCTCTTAAATCGAGCGGATGGAGTATATTGCAGGACATTTTATTTTTCCAAGCGATATTCAGATCAACGTTGGTTTGTTTGCTCCTCAGAGTTGGATGCTCGCTTAAAAGCAGAGTGCTTCTAAAGCGAAAAGGAAAGACATTTTCAGCGAGAGAATTTGTACGGTTTACGGAAGGTATACTGGAAGGAATAACGAGGTAGCTACCACATATTTTATTTTAATTTTTCAAAAGGCTATATGCGTGCAACAAAATCCAGGCATGACCAGGGTAGCCTATTGTGTAGCCAATAATACAAGACCTCGAGCCTCATTTTCACAGAACTGTTCAAGATTAGTTCACGTTAAATCGGCCGACAGGGTACAGCAGAGTAACAATCTGAGCTTTAAAGCTCCATAAGCAGTCGTGTACCTTTAAGAGGCTCGTCAACAGATCCTTGATTAAGTGGGACTCCGTTTGTTAAAGAGTGCTTGGCGCCAGCCGGCTGGAGTCCCACAATAAGAACCTACCCCTGTCAATTCATATTTACCCCCAAATTCTCCAACAGCGTCCACCAATCCACTCAGTGTTCCTTTAAGGCTTTGCCTACATCTTGAGAAAAATTCAAAGAAATGTTTTCTTTTGTGGCCGCTCCCGCTTTCAACAATTAGGCTAATTAGATCTAGTGAAAGTCCAGGGATGGGAGATATATCTCCTGTGTTTGAATCGATGTCTGATACTTTGACAAATGTAGAATGAAAAAAAAAGAGAAAATAATGAATGGCATTAATTCCACATAATGTTCAGAGATAGCTATGTAAACCCGTACAATGTCAACAGGAAATGCATTTGATTTGTTCCTTTCAATTAACTCCTTTCATTCGCTAAAATGCTCAGTGTAAACATCAGAAATGACTTCCTACTAAAGATCTCAAAGCTGCAGGACTGTCCTGAGAGGGAGACACAGGTTGGGTCTGACTTGATACTGTCAGAGATGAAGCCGCTCTGAACGGGATTGTGAGTTACGAGTCCAGGATTTTCAGTCGAGGGTGTTTGAAAAGATATCGCTGAAAAAAAGAAGAAGGACATCCATTTATTGTTTTGGATCATCCTGTATCAACATGTTTCGTCTTTGGTAAGAGATAGCCTACTTTTATTATGTGGGCAAGCTTCGTATGGAATGAATGATGAACGCAGGTGGATTTCGAGTTGTTCAAAACATATTGGTAATATATAATATCCAACAACAGATGTTTGTATTTAATTGATGAAATTATAGGCTGTAATTACTATATTTTACTTTTCTATTTTATTTTTTTTTGTAAATTATTGAGCAGAAATTGATGTATTATTGACAAATATATTTTTTGTAAGTTTCTTTATTAGCTATCCTACATCTTTATTTATTTATTTTTTTTGAAAATGTGTCTTGTTGTTTGCAGGCCTGTAGGAATTAAGATAATAATAAAAAATAACATGAATTACATACAAATCATTTTCGTCTACCTGTTTGAGAGTTTGTCAAGAGTTTCAAATAAAAACGAGGCACAACTGACGATGTTGAGCATCGTTTATTTTAGTTTATATACCAATATGTTGAAACGAGGTTTGCACAGATTAACCCCGCATGAAGCAAGTTAATGATTTTACCATGTATATATACTCATTGAGTTAATTATATAAACAAAGTCCATGTAGTAGTTCAACTCATTTATTTGTTCTGGTAAATTTACGCCGAGGCCCAGTGTACCACAATGCAGTGTTATTTAAGGGCGCTCTTTCATACGTTTTCTAATCTTTTCTTCTTTTTTTCGAACATAAAACAACATTTTTTTTAGTATAACCGATATTCTTGAGAACGTAACTGACTATACTGCGGTCTTTTTGGTTAAATAAAATAATTTTGAAAACTATTATCATATTATTGATCATATGTTTTCCTGCCTATGTTGTTTCCAAAACGTTTTGCAAGCCATACCAATCACCACTGCAGCATCACCCACAAAATGCCCCAAACGATGTATTTATCCTGTGGATCAAGTTCTTGGCGCCAGACCGTTTAAGACCTGTCAAAGTTCTTCATATTTCTCCAGTTCAAGAACAGCCCAGAACCCCTCCTTCACATTTGTCTCCTCCGTTCTTCTCTAGTGCTTCCGAAGTTATAGGTGCATATTCTGTCACCACATGAATATAAAATTGCTGTTCTTCATAGACTGCATGTTTTGCCAGATGCAAAGGACCAAAACTAGATATTTATAAATGACAACGTAAGTTGTTGTTTTAACATGTGGTGATCTCTAAAAGAATACATTTAGTTTCACACAACTGAAAGAAAAAAAAAAATCGTTATTTCTCTAAGCCATCAGTTGGATGCGCTAAAACAGGTCGAATTGTTTCACTTTATTATTATTATTTTTTTGTCATGTGTCATAATACCATTGTACATGCATAATCTTTAATTATAATGCTTGAGAGTAAACTTGTGATCTAACACCTTAAATGACATGAACTCTGTTTTTTTTTTAAATAATCACACTGTATTGTTTCTCTATATAAGTTTGAAAACTTTCTTTTTCTTTTGATTTAATTAGAAAAAAAAGAAAACCATGTTACAAAAGAAAATGATTTGCGAGCGGAGACGATCTTATAAGAACATACTACTTGACCGGCGCTTAGTTTTAATATTCCATTTTGAAATATTAAATTGACTGGAAATAAAATATGATAATTAGATCTATATGTGACTAATGTTCTCCTTGTCCTTTGTAAACACAAACACGCCTTTCATCCAGCATCCAAACCAAACACTCACACAGAACCGGATTGAAACATATAGATAAGAATATAACAATTAATATAATATAGAACGGTTGTGTGCTATTACTTTGCAAGATGTTACTTAAAACAGATGTGATATTTTCAAAGCATTTTCTTTTATTAAGGTTTTAGAGTTTATTTACGAATTATTGCCAAAGAGCCTCCTAACATTATTAACGACCGTGCTAAAGATCTGGCACAACATTCAGCATTTAAAAATTCAACATCCTCTCAGGATGATCCTCACATCCAATATCATAATCTACTGGAATTATCTACCCTATTTTTCCATACCCATCAGGTCAAGGATCAGTGGAATTTGTTATTTTGGGGAATTTTTTATTGCAAACATGTATAGCTTGCAAGCAAGAACCTATATCCTAAATGTGTTCTTTAAGATAGAGGCTCCTTATAAACTTGTAAATACGGTTGAATCTCTTTAACGAATTATTTCCATCAAGCATCAAGTGAAATAAGATCAATTGATCAATATGTTTTTCGAGTGCAAAAAAAATGTTACACACACACAGAAAAGAAAACAGCAACATGGATCGTCTATACGCACCCAGTCCCATGTCGAATAAAAAACGGTTTTTGAACTTTTATAGACCTGTCTCTGACCCTCGGAAAAAAAATACAAATAACATTTTGAAACTTTTTTTTTCATTGTAAGAATAAAGTTTTACTGATTCCTTATCATGTTCAACAAAAGAAATATGATTTCACCAATGTAAAAGACGGCAAAAAATTGCTAATTCTAAAACATATAATTTAAAATAATTTAAATTGACAGTATTAACGTTTACAACTGCATATGATTTCTTGAGTATTTAAAAAACAACAAAAAAAACAAAACAAAACAAACAAACAAAAAAAAAAACACGAATTTGAACGCTTAAAAAACAGTGACACATATCCGATAATTGACATTTTCTGTAGCTAACTCTTCTCAAAATTAAATCTGACCTAAGCATAACGGTTTAGGCATGGACCACCTGTTGATCTGCAGATTGCGCGCTAAGGTGTAATAGGCCATTTGTGCACACACGAATATTGATGGGCATGTATTTGGCTTTGACAAGTTTGCTGCAAAATGAGATCCAATAAAAGTTCAAGAAGGCCTGCTCAAAAGCCTACATCACATTGGTATGGGTTTCACAATTAAGCTTAACAACAAAATAGGATTATCTTAGTTTTTATTATTTATAAGTATTTTTAAAATTGAACTGAGCCATGTTTACAGTGATGCATAGCCTATTGCATATAAATTCAGAAGGAAGCAGTTTTTTTTTTCCTTCTTCTCACTGGTGCATTATGGAAACCAGAGAAATACAATGTCTGTTGTTCTGATAATGGCCTTTGAGTTCATGTAATATAGTGTTTCTGGCCATGGTCAAAATTTCCTTAGTCCTTTTTTTTTTTTGTCTTCATCTGTTGGCAAGTGGCGAAACATGTTTGGGATGCCTTAAAAAGGTCATTCTTTCGGCCAGCCTCTGGGATGAGCCTTACCACTGATCAAAGGCTGGCGGGAGTGTGGGGGAGAGTCAGCTCTCTTCTGGGTTGGATTGTAAGGTGAATGTATTAACTTCACAGGTCAATCTCACCCTACATCAGAACTACACCTTTCCGAGGAATGTTTTATATTGGCTGGTTAATAGAAACACTGGTACCTTGGCTTCAGTTGGGGCTACAGGACTATAAGGAGGGTTATTGTGAAGTCTGATGTAAACATTGTTCTCAGAGTGGTTTTGTGGTATTGTATTGGCAACAAACCATGTTGATAGACAGACAGACAGACAGACAGACATGCAAGCGCACACACTTTCGCTCCTTCCGTCTCTCTGTGCTGAGACTGCAGGCTAATACACTTCTAGTGTAGGAAGTGATCTCAGAGGTCCCACACAAGAGAAATGGCTCCCTGGATACTGAGGGTAATAACTTGTAATTAAAGCCATACGATGAAGTGAGTCAAGAGGTATAGGGAGGACAGGTTATGGGACATTACTCGCTCTTCTCTTTTCTTCTCTTCTCTTCTCTTCTCTTCTCTTCTCTTCTCTTCTCTTCTCTTCTCTTCTCTTCTCTTCTCTTCTCACCTCTTCTCTTCCATTGCTCAGGTGACTTTATGGAGATTTAATTTATGTCTTTGTTTCATATATTTCTTTCAAAATTCCTTAAGAGACATGAAACAATTGGTAATAAATAGCTACAAATAAATGTGTATGGCAGATAACCTAAATAGCTTGCTATCCTGGAGATTATATTTAAATCTCTGACTTTTCGGTTTATTGGAAAAACATCTGAGAAGTAGGAAAGAGCGCATTCTCTATTTGATATCCATTTGACCTCACTGCCGTCTAGAAGAAACAACTGAACACCCAAAAAGAAAATTATTTCATAATTGACTCACTCTCATGTCATTCCAAAGTCATAAGGCTTACTTTGTTCTGCAAAACATAAAAGATTTTGAATAATTGATTCAGGTGTTTTTGTAGGCTACATATTATACAAGTCAATGGTATAACCCAAAACATTCCAGTTGTGAAAAGGACATTTTGGTAGCTTGACGTAAGAATTGACTGCTATAGTCTTAGTCTTCTGAAATGACATGATCTCTTTTTTATGATTAACTGATATTTTAGTCAATCAAAAATCAAATGGTCAACGCACACAGCACAGAATACATCAAATATGGCTGCCAAGTTGGTTCTTTGCACATCACATGACCAAAGTCATGATGTTTCAGGTAAGAATATACCATTTGAGTTGTACGGATTCCTTTTATGCTACCTTTTTTCCCTTTTTAGAGCTTTAACATTTTGGGTCCTATTGACTTTAATATGAAAAAAAAAAAAGAGATCTGAAACATCATGAGGGTGAGTAAATTATATCAGAATTTTCATTTTTTCCATTCAGTATTATACCCTTCTGCCAAAACGAGTATAGATCAGTATATAACTCATTTCTCCTTTCTGAGTCCTGACAGTTTTCAATAAATTGTACACTGACTGTTTAAAGACGCACTGCAATAAACAAAGAAAACGACAGACAATCAGAGAAAGATGACACAAAAAGAATGGAAAAGGTGTTCTGCATTTCCCCAGTCACTCTTTAAGAGTTTTCCCTTGAACAATCGGCCCACATCCAGCCATTCTCCAACCCCTGAATGATCAGAGAAGAAAGCAGACAGGAAGAGGTCCATCAATCTCGCTCGCTTTCACCTCTCCGGTCACAGTCCACACCTGGGACACATTTGACATTATGTTAGGTCACCCTGGGCTCTGATGGAGTCACTGCAAGGTCGAAACTGTAAAGTTGAAATCTCATTCAAAAGCTTAGACAACACTGAGATTAACTTTATTGTTCTCATTGAGGCAGCTCAGATTGCACAGCCGGTACAGATGTGATGAGAAGTTAACTTGTTGCAAAGTGATCGTGGAATAAAATGTTACACAGGCTGAGGATTGCCCAGAGATGGGAACAAGAGGGATTATATACAGTTCATGACATCAAGTATTTCTGTCAAGGCATTACAATGTTTCAGCAAAAATAAAACAGTCAAGGCAGAACCGCAAATTAGCAGTTTATTTATATTTAAAGTAGAGTTGTGACACGATTAATCGCGATTAATCGCCTTCAAACTAACCGTTTCTGTTTATATAAAATATTTGTGTACAGTGTATAATTATTTTGTAGCCTATATATACAATACAC
>JAOTRC010000034.1:30457626-30467828 GCA_027497675.1 Cyprinella lutrensis
ATATAAAAGTTATGGTACTCCATTAAAGTATATTTGATGAACATAGAATTTGTCTCAACATTTTAGTCCACAATTATCACTATTGCCAGCTGACTATATTCTCATTATAAGACATCTGATTATATTGAATATAATCATCATACCAATGTTAAATATATATTCCCTTTTAAATGTTTACAAATGAAAAACTCTGTATTACAGTGTAGCTACGCTATTTAAAGATTGCGGTAAATTTCGGTAATGACTCATCTTTGTATTCAAAGGACACAATAAACATGACTAATTCACCAAAACCCTCACGAAGGCCAATTGGAAATATCCTATTGTGATGATATACAAAATAGTGTGAAAAACGTTGAGGTTGATTCACATGCCATCGTGTCAGTATTACCCACAAACCTCTGTGCCGTGTGAGTAAGTCGAGTGTCACCCCATTTCCTGTTCCTTCCACTCACTCTCATCACACACACACACACACACACACACACACACACACGCACACACACACACACACACACACACACACAGTAACGAGAGATATTCTTGGAAAAACTCAATCAATTAGCATCAGTCACATCTTCTTAAAGAGTAAAGCTGACTGAGAGAAACAGATTCACAAGTCATGTTCCTAGTCTGAGAGACTTTGAAAGCTCTCATGATCAAATATTAGTTTTGAAAAATGCACATTAACTCATATTAAAATGGGAATGCACATTCTGAAAGAGTAGATTTAACACACTGTCTCACTTTTGATAAAACCAACAGCCAAATACATATATTATGAATATAAGTTCAAATTAAATTATGTTAAATTTGATTAAATTGAGGTTTGAATAATTATTAAATAATTAGGATTATTCATTTTGACCAAAACTAAGCTATGATAAAGCTAAATAAAAATTGCTTTAATAATCTAAGAGGCATATCACTTGCATACATTGCATTTCATAAGCGTTACTGTAAAAGAATCAATTACTAATAAAGATTCAAACAAACTACTGTATTTAGTAAAACACAAAGTAATAAAATGCTCTGTATATGATTCAAAAACAACATTCAAAACTGGGATTGAAACATTTTGGCTACGGATAAAAAGGTACAAAGCCTAAAAAGTGCGTTTTTTGCTTAATAACATTTCGCTGCTATAACAATGTTTTAACACAAGACACCGCAGGAATAAAGCAAAACTCATATACGGCCCTGATGGAAACTTAATTTACTCCCGTAAACCATGTGAGGATCTCAAAAACATAGTACAGTTTACACTCTAAAAAATGGGTTGTTTCAACCCAAATATTGGGTTAAAATGTAATTTAAAATTAACCCAACTTCAACTATCACTTTCAAATGTAATTTTTTTAAAGACATTTTTAACCCAACATTTGGGTTTGTCCATATTTGACCCAAATTTGGGTTGAGACAACCCAGCATTTTTAGAGACACACACAAACAAAACCAGCACCCTCTCAACCGCTCACTTCACAAGATCTCCTCCCACATTCAAATCTTTTCTGACAATATCTGGCTTCTACATCTCTAGCTGCTTATTTTAACTGCCATACTTGTGCTATTGGGTTGTGGTTTATTTATTTGTAATCTAGTGTGACTGCCCACTGTCGGGTTGTTAGTTATGGAGTGACCTTGAGTATAGGAAAGCTGCTATATAAATAAAACATATAGCCTACTTCACTGATTTTTCATACTCTTTGCCTCACCTCTGATATCTTCCATATATATAGATACACATATAGAAAAAGTGTACACACATTGTTTGTGTACCAGGGCTCTAAACACTGCACCAACATACCAGTAGATTACACCTCATAAACAAACACACACACTGATATTCAAGTCTCTTGGATTCCTCTAGAGATTTGCTCCTGACATTTCATTACTTTAGGCCTCAGTCCAGTTAGTTTTGATGTCCTCTCATTAGCAGAGTCTGTTAGTGAAGGCGAAGCTAATTAACCTTGCGGCCCCCTCTCGAGAGATCATTAGAGGGAAGGAAAGCGAGAGAGAAAGACACTGACTTACCTGGAATTCAGACATTTCGCCATAGCCGCCATTTTATAAATAAACCACAGCCTTCAGTCTGGGTCTGTCTGAGACTCTCAGGTTTATCAGTGTAGTTCAGTCCACCTCAAGGCACCTTAATGAGCCGACCAATCGCTGCTCTCGCTGAAGAACTCATGCAAATTGCAGAGTAAATATTCATACTTTTATTTAAATATTCAATTCTAACTCAACACAAGGCTATTGACTCCAACTTCTAGCTTTAAAGTGCTCAGCTGTGCCAACTGATAGTCTCATGAAAGAATGAATGAGATTAGGGCTCATATACAGTCACTCTCTCCTCATTTCCCTCCCACATTTTCTCTCCACCCTCAAACACCACTTTATTTCACCCACTAAACTTCCTCTGACATCTTTGAACACGGTACGAGTGAACTAACACACACACACACACACAAGGAAAAGTTATTATCTAGAGACGTGTATCAGGCAAAATATGTGGTTATTCTTTGTTGTTCGGTTGTGGGCAGCTTAATGTTGAGAAAGAATGAGGTAAAGAATGAGGTAAAGAGAGAGAGAAAGAGGGAGAGACACTCACAGGTCTTGTCAGCATAAGAAAGTGCTGGGGTGGCTGGAAAGTGCTCATCACAAGAACGAAAAACAAGTGTATATCATTTTCGCTCTTCACACGCCTATCTTTTCCACTGCTCGTTCTCGGTGCGCTAAAAATTACCACATCTGCCCAGCGAAAATGAAACTGAAATAGCGCCAATCAACCGCAAGAGGGCAGCGGTCCCTTTAATAATCATGCGAGAAGCCAGCTTCACGAGCGGCTTTCACACATCAAGCGAGCGATTTCTATATATTTTTCGACTTTAACTTTTTTAATCATGTTTATTATATATATTTAAAGGTTGTGGTCTTTATTAACAAAGCTGCTATTAGGTGTAAATAAATTTAAACTTAAAAGGGAGATCAATACCTGCACGAGAGCCTTCCCAGATCGAAATGACGTTTCCTTCTGATATTTTTTAACTTTTCGTCGTCATGTTTATATTACAGGAGTCTAATTTCCGTGTAGGCTGAATAGGTTAGAGTTTTGTGAATTAAAAGAGTCCGAAACGGAATCAGTCTCATGTAGGACGAACGAAAAGAAGCGCAAATGAACGATAATATAAGTCGTTTGCTTTAACTCCAAATCCATTTTAATTTGACGGTTTTTTTCACGTCTAATTGAGATTTTTATTTGGAAAGCTGATCTTTTTCAGAGTAAAATATGTTGATGTCGTTCCTAATGTGCCTATAATTATGTTATCTGTAGGCTACAGCAGGATTAAGTAACTTATATCGAGTTCTAGACATTATGCGATTTAAATATGATTGTGATGGACGCCATATGAAAACGAGGCTCTGAGGGACATTCGTTGCCTATACAGCCAGTCCAATATGCTAGTTACTGTCTATCACGTCAAATATTTACAACACATTTACTCAACACAGTTTTTATCACATAGGGAAATATTTTGAAAAGGCTTATTTCAATGTTATATCATAATTAAAACTCAACAGAACGCATTAAACGTCTAATCTTTACGTATATGGTGTCTGAATTGTCCTTGACAAAACATTCAGTTATACAAAGGCAACATATAAAACAACATTGTAGGTACAAATACAACTAATAATAGGCTACCATACATTTTAGAAATGTAGTAGGAAAATGTTTGAAACATTGGGTTTTGTGTTACGCTATCGATTTAACCGCGCAATATCCAAGCAACAACCATAAATCACCTACTGCGTTTGTTTTAAAAATACATGCACACTTTCACACCTTTTCGACCATACACAGCCTCCTTCCACACACACACAATTATTCACACACAGGACAGTTGATGCGTCCTCTGGTATAAGCCTTTTACCCCAGCGCTCATAATGGATCTGTCTTCTGAATATGTGTGTGTGTAATGCTCAGGGTCACGGTCAGGGGTTTAGCAAGTTTTTGGGCCTCCTTTTATGTACCCCCCAAGCTCTTCAGTAACGCCTGTCAGGGCCGTGACAGACGGCGCGTGGGTGTGTGTGTGTCCGTGCGAGGGACTGAAAGAGGGATGCTGGGTGGCGTGTGTTAGGGTCAAGGGTCACTCCGCTGCACACCCTCCTTCATTCCCCCTCCCCTTGGTCTTGCCCCCCTTGACCTTTGGGGAGGCCAGTGAGGGGTACGTCTGCCCCGGGTCTCTCTCAGGGACAGCTCTATATATATATAACGCTGGCCTGCTGATCATAGACTAGTTGCGTTGCCCTAATTAGTTTTGATGTGATTAGGTGCCAAAGGATGGGTAAACATGTTTACGCACATAAATTTTTGCTTCAGTCTAGTTTTAAAATGCAAAAACTGACATGCAAGAGGAAAAAAGGCATAGAAGTTTTTACACTGCAAAAAGTGGTAACATTTGATGATGATAAAAGCTTAAATTTGCTTTTTGTTAGTGTTATTAAGTTAAAATAATATTTTATTCAGTATTTATTAATGATTCATGAATATTATGACAATAAAAATAATACACTGTAAAATAATATTGTTAGTTTAACTTAAAAAAAATGAAGTAACCTGATTGCCTTAAAACTTTACGTTCATTGAAATTGAAAAATTGAGTTATTACAATGAAGGAGATTGATTTAATAATCAGAAACTCAAAATGTTATGTTATCTGAACCACATAAATTATCTAAGTTGATTTGACAGAGAAAAAAACGTTATGATAAAAAAATCACATTTTTTACAGTGTTTCAAAGCAGCTATACGTGATTACAGGAAATTGATGCATTTCAGCTGTTGTTCAGCTGATGTCGCGTAAGTGTTGATTCGTTTCATTGTGAAGATCATCAATTATTAAATCAGTTAATTTCATCTATAAAGCAGTTCTGAAAAAAGGGGAGTGTTTAGACGTCACTGTCCATGCTCAGTTCAGTTCTCACATCAGTAATATTATGATTATTAAATTTACATCTAACTTGTAATAACTGAATAATAACCTCACAAATTACAAAAAAGAGTAAATCACAATATTGATTTACCTTTTTTTAGAATTAGTTGTTTAAAAGGAAAAAAATGCATGGTGATATGATTTGCCATTTAAAGTTAATGAATAACACAATCTCATTCATGCAAATTCATAAAAATTAGTCAGCAATTTGGCAAAAATAGTTGCCAAATTGCTGACTAATTTTTATGAATTTGCATGAATTCATCATACATGATCTGCTTATGCCCCACTGACTTTAGGTTTAGAGGCAGATTTTTATTCTTAACTTTTTTTTCTCCAAAAAGTTATGAATCACATTGTACAAATTCATACAAAATTCCTCATAAATTGTTACCTTTTCTCGTGAGAATGGGTTGTAGTGACCCAGTCTTTAATAAGCTTACCATAAAATATCAGATTTCCCATATAGTCCCCATGTGGCAGGGTAGGTCAAGTCCATTACTATTACCAACGAAGTTACCATCTTTTCTGCACAGGCTGGATCATTGCCCCATCACTCATGTCATTATTGTTTGCAGAAGCTGAGACACTACCACTATTTAAAAGAAGAAGAAGAAGAAGAAGAAGAAGAAGAAGAAGAAAAAACTTTAAGACAACATATACAATAAATTCATTAGCTTTAGCCTACTGAAGACTGTACTTTAAAGACACCAGTTGTCTGTCAATGTTAAACAATCTCCCTTCCACATACAGAAACTGGAGCATATATGCCTGCTGAACACCTGCTGACATACATTATTAAGACAAGATCTGTTTAAGTCCTGAGGGATAAAAGAATAATACCACACATTTGAAAATTTGCTGTTTGGCATACGCTGTTATGATAATACTTAACAACTCACCTTGTAGAAAATCCGCAGTGCTTAGGAAATGCTTAACAGCTGCATAAAAAATATATACATATATTACTTTATATGTTGTTTTAGTGTACTTTTCCTTTCTTAGTACTGCGGAAGAGAAGAAATTGCCAATGATCTGGATGGAAATATAAGCTGACCATAATTCTTTTCAACCATTATTTGTTTTTTGAACCATAAACATGAAAGTGCAGTATTTTTTTTAAACTGTAATACCAACTGGCTGAGATACCCTAGACATTGGTTAAAATCCATAAAAATTAAGCTTTCTGGAAAATAAATCCTGCACCAATCAAGGAACCAAATGAAGGCCAAATGTAATTGAATATCCCACGAAATCCATTAACCAACATTACTTGGAAATGACTCAGAATCCAGGGGAAGTAGGAATGAGGGAAATATCTAGAAACAAATGAATATGATTGGTTTGGTAATAAGTGGAGAAGATGCATTCTAGCAAAGTAAAAACAAGAGAGAGATTTATGAGAAGAGAAGTTTTCGAACCAACAGGACTTGTGATTTTTGCCTAGAAGACCACAAAACAGATGAATTCCCATTGACTTGCACTGAAAGTGTGGGTATTGACTTGGGCAAGTAAGCAATCTTCTAGCAAAACCATAGCAAGCACCAAGATCCATCTAACTGAATAGCAATGTGCTATCACCCTCCCATTTTTTATTACATCTTCTTCTGAATAGGTAAAAAAAAGGTTGTTCATAATTTTAATAATCAAGCCTTGATTATCAAGACAATTTAAAAGTATCAACAAATAATATATCAATCCAAACCTGCTGCAATTTTCATAATTAAATATTGCTAATTATGGGAAAATCAAGGTGGCTAATTCAGAGCAATTCATACAACCCCACTCGTACGAATTAGTAAGAGTTTTGCTAAACCGTACACATTTTACGAATTGGCCAATTCGTATGAATTCGTACGAATGACCTTGTTTTATTATGGACTTGCCTACCATCCAACTGCTCTGCCTATAGCAGAAAGAGCAAAATCTAAAGGACCACACCAAGGACTTCTTAGATCTGGCATGCCTCACACACCATCCAGATCGATCGCTTTGTGTGTTCTGCTTTACCAGCCTCGGAAAGCGATCCAAGGTACGCCTGCTCAGTGTTGGTCTCTGGAGAGATTTTGACAACTATTTGGAGTGGGTGCTAGTGAATAACGGATCTCCGTTTACCATCTGCCTCACCTGAAAGGACATCACAAGCCCCTCTACGGACTCAAAGCCCAGCCAGCCGCCTCCAACACACTGCATGGAGAGGATACCAGAGCCCATCTCAGGCACAGCCTGCTGCAATGTCAAATGGAACAAAGACTGAGCCCGATCCTAACAAATTGTCTGACCAGGTGCATGAGTCATCTGTAACTGTGAGTGTCCTTGTGGAGTTTGAGTAGCCTAGAAATCTATACGCACCCTAGCGGCAGCAAAAAATATTTTGCAGCAAAGTGTGGTCTAGCAACTCTCGGTTGACTTTCGTAGTGGAAAAAAAAAACTGGGGCGGCCAATCACATCGTGTATAGAGTTGGTGGGCGGGCTTAACACAATGACGGCAGAGGTGTGACGGTTCTGCGCTGTGATTTTCATTGGTGATTTCCCTACTAGTTAAAAACAAACAAGATGCTGCTGGTGAACAGTGGTCTTTCGATTTGGCTTTGACCGTGACTCTGGATGAGTTGGAGTTAAGAGAACGTCACTTAAGTCATTCTTAAAAAACGGAAGATGTGTCAAGTTTTGACGACCGGATACGGCAAAAGTTTAATATATCAACTTGCTCCGCTGGAGGGAAAACGCATTGGATTCACTCATCCAGACGTTCGTTGCTCTGGTTGGTTGTGGCGCTATCCTATTGCATGCAGAGGGATATTGAAAGACAACCTTTTATCCAGCCCCTCGGATTGAGGTATGCGAATTGTGAGTTCCCAGATCTAACATCTTGAGAGGTCTTGCTTGCCAGGCTGGAGTTTAAGGGCATTTAATGGAGCAACGCCCTCACTCCCGTCACTGAGGGTGAGCTGCAGCTAGCCTAAGTGTTAAATATTTTGAGGAAATATAAAAGTATATATCTGTGTCTATATCCCCCGCTGGTCACGCCCAGCTCAAAGTCTCCTGTGTCTCTGAGGATCCTGCCCAGCCTCCCTCACCCTTGGCCTATAACACACAGTCCCCCTGGCCCCACCTCCGCTGGTTCCCTTCAGGCCCTTAGCTCCTTCTCTGACTCCACTCTGCTGTGTGTCGGTCTTCTAGTCTCAAGCTCCGCCTTGTCAAGAGGATCCATTGACTTCCTTTCCAGCCGTCAAGCCCATCACTCCACCTGCCGGCTCGACCGTGGCTCATCCCTTCCTCGGTTCCACCTGAAACCATCGACCTTACGGCTCCACCAGGCTCCCTCATCATTCCGGCTCCACCTTGGTCAGATGTTTCTTCTAGGCCTTCAGCTGCGCTTCGTCCCTCCACCCCTTAAGCTCTGTCAGGCTCTGTATATAACCTAGTGAGATGTCCGATGTCTTATAGTGTTTTCTCTTTGTTTAATAAATAAGGATTTTTGATTTATCCGTGTTAGTGCATGTCTAACACGTTACAAATACAGCATCACAAACTTAATACAAATATCAAAACTCCTAATCAAGGCGCATGATGGTAGAGTGCTATCTCTACTCCACACTTTAATCTATATCAGTCTTTATTCATGCCTGAGCAAGATAAGCAAAACGAGCAAGATTCTTTTAAAGTGCTTTTCTGGCAGACCTCAAAGCTCTCCACGATACACTTAGGAGTCAAATATTTGGATTAATAGCGCCCATCACTCTCAATCAGTATAATATATCCAGTGTGGCGTTTATACTCTTTAAAAGCTGTCTGCTTTTATTTGTGGAGATGCTGGTGCTGTGGCCGACTCCTTCAGCTCCAATGGTACTGCTCAGGTTGACTGTGCACAAATAAACAGCAGTGTGTTGATTTAGGAAAGAGGGAGAGGAAATAAAAGACTGAAAGTTGGAGGCTGGTTCCGGAGAGGCAGTAAACAGAGGGTTGGCTCCAGGACAGACTCCTCAGCAGAGCAATCCAAATCTAAGAGCAGTAACCTCTCAGGCCTGCTCTCTAGAGCCTGGAGCTCATTTAGATGGCATTTAGAAGAGCATTTACAGTACCATCAGTCCTGCCACTAATTACACAAGTATAAGCTTTTGAGAAGTGAGGTATGAGAATAATTATTAGTGGTGTTTGCTAAGATGAGTATAATCCTTACTAATGCTCATATAGGGTTGGGGCTTTGAACAACCTTCTGACATTACTACACTTTGTTGTGTAATGTGAGCTGTTTTTACTACAGACATAAATGACTCCAAAAATCATTGAGAAACAAGTTTTGAGCATTGTGGCATGGGACGCTATACTGCTAGCCATAAGAGGATGGTTACTCTATGGTCACAAAGGAATGGACATGGTCAACAATAAGACTCATGTAGGCCGTGGCATTTAAACAATGCTCAATTAGTCCGAAGTGTGGCAAGAAAATGCTATCTGAGCAAAATCCTAACACTTCTATCTGAATATTGCAGCAGAAATCAAGACCAGGCAACATTTTTCCAATCTTCTATTGTCCGATTTTGACGGGAGGGGACACCAGTGTGCCAAGCTGCTTCAAGGTTCGACGTGTCGTTGAGGGTTCAGAGATGCTTTTCTGCATTCCTCGCTTGTAACAAGTGGTTATTTGCATTACCATTGCCTTTCAATCGGCCCTGACTAGTCTGGCCATTCTCCTCTGACTTGGAACTTCCACTCACTGGATATTTTCTATTTCTCTCTTTCTTTTTTATGTTATAGTTCTCCTTGGCGTTTCATGTGGTTGTGTAATTCCATTCTCCTTCGTGTTTTAGTTAAATCTTGATTATTTTTTTTTTTTACTATATATTTATATATATTATGGGGTGTAACGATACACAAGACTGACGGTTCGGTTATCCCACGGTTTCGACGTCTTTTTTTTTAAACAGTGGTTTAATGAAAAAAAAATTATTTGTATCTTTAAATGAAATAAGTTACAATTAAACATTTCACAAGGATTAAAAAAATCTGCTAATGCTGTAAACTATATAGGGAGCTGCACTACTGTAACATTAAAGGTTGTAGCCTGGACCTAAATTCACATAATAATCAACACACAACACCTTGTATGGCAGTTTTTGCATAACTTGTGTTTTTACTCTAATTTGTTATTGAAATATAATAATTTGAACAGTTGTCATTTTCATGAAAGATTTTTTATAT
>JAOTRC010000034.1:30513659-30530568 GCA_027497675.1 Cyprinella lutrensis
ACCGCACTCGGTCGGACCCGTTTCGGACCCTTTCGCATGCGGTCTGCGAATCTCCATAGGAAATGAATGACTTCTTGTCGTTTCACAGCCGCATCGGAGATGATTTCAACTGCCAGTGTGAAGGTGGCGTTAGTGCAACTTTCTTGAAGTAAAATCACTAAAAGCCGTCCTTCCGCTAGAAAAAATAGTCCCTGAGCGTGAACAGCAACAATGTTCCAATGTGTAAAATGAATGAAAGCTCAAATAAACACAACATAGAACCGCAGTGTTGCACAGCGATCAATAGAACCGTTGGGTGAAGCTGTCATAGCCGTGTTTTATTGTGAATAAAGGACAGCTCTTTACCAATCAGAATCAAGAATTCGAACTAACCGTTTTATAAATTTTATTATTCAGGTGATAGCTAAAACGTAGGCGTGAAGATCTAGGAGCATGGTCTAAAGCGCACGGTGTAAGCACACTTAGGGCGTGTCCGAATCCAAAAATGGTCGGCGCACACAGCAGGAAGCCGGATTCCACCATATCATTAGGTACACAATAATATTTTACATTGTAATCCTTTTATTTTTAATATTTGGCCTGTTTGTGTGCTGCTGCCCTGTGTGTTTAATAAGCAGAATATATGTGCATTGTGCATCTGCCTATAGGCATTTATTATTAATGCGCCCTTTAAATAACATATCAAATACTGCGCCATTGACTTTGACCAGCTTTTTGTTGGTCAATGGCGCAGTCTATTTCAGTTGCCTCAAAATAGCAAAACTCCAACAATGTGCCTGAACACACCTCATTTTCAAACCAGCAAGCCCATGGGTTCACAAATGTGCGCAAATGCATTTGCTATTTAAACAAAGTTGTGCAGGATGTGAAAATGATAACTGTCAGGCTGAAACTAGCAAAAAAACAAAAAAAAAAACAACAACAAAGCATTCTCATCCTAGGGCGTCATATAGTGACATTTTTGAAATTTTGTCTAAATCCAACGCACATGGCACCCTTTAGTGTCAATATAACACGCACAGACCTTTGTTCAGTTATGGTAGGTTTAGTTCTGGGGTGGGTTTAGGGTTAGACCACTAGGAGGCGAGGTTCTTTTCGGAATGTTGTTGAGAATGAAGATGACCTGTGAGAGGACCTGTAAGTTTTATGCTATTTGTGACTGCGGCCCCTGTGGCAACACTGACAATGCACTTTATAGTCGCATTAAGAATTGTGTCTGACGCATTTAGGAATCCAACAGTGCATAAAAACAACCATCAACATGTCTGTGTTCCCATAGAGTGTGTTTCAGGCTTTGCTCCATTATCCACTACTGATCTAGGCTACAGTACATTGTAATCTTGAGAGAAGTCCCTACTTGAAACGTTCAGCTTTAGTTTAAACTGGTCTGCTCATTTTGTTATTGCGATGCTCACATGTTAAGTGTTGACTCGACATCACCTCTGGAGCGAGATAAATATTTAGACAGGGCCTTCTGTCGTGTGTGTGTGCATGACTGTAATGTGGAGCGAAAACGACACATCAGGCTCAGAGTGACATCTGAGAGAGACGTAGGACATCTGGTGACCCATGCGCATCCCCAAACAGGGCTGTAAAATCAGGTGACAGCCCGCTCAGCCAAATGCTATGCACAATTCAGAATCAACTCATCCGCATGGCTCGCATTTATTCCACATTTGTTGGTGATCTGTTAACGCATTTCATGGCCTGACAGCTTTCAATAACAAAACATTTATGCTCGTATTTTATTTCACGGGTATATGGGTATTCTCATTTCAGCTGAATTCGTCTGTTCACTTTGCTTTAAGTATTCGCTTATTATATTTAAGTATTAAGTCGAAAAGTGACTTAAAGGGGTGGTGTACCCCTTTAGTTAGTGTGTATAACTTTAGTTAGTGTGTAATGTTGTTGTTTGAGCATAAACCACAATGATGCTCAAAGCAAAGGGAGATATTTTCTTTTAAATAAATTGTTTTTTAAGGACTACAACAAACGGCTGGCAAGGACTACATGACATTCCTCCCGGGTTAGTGACATCACAAACCCTCAAATTTACGTAAACCCAGCCCCCGGGAATGTGATTTTTAGATTATCATAACAGAATAGGCTAGACTATGGCTAAGATATCTACACATAAGCTACATACATTATTCAATTAACCATTCATAAATGCTGTCTACATGTTGTCACTTCTTCTCATTTGGAGTCTCTCCATCTTTGTCTGTCTGAACATAAAAGGCTAAAAGTTTTTGAAAATTTCAGGACGAAAGCTGTTGTAGCTCCGCCCCCTGTGCTGGGAGCAGCAACTCATTTACTCTTAAAGAGACAGTTATAAAAATGGTGCATTTTTGCTCAGCATCAAAAAGCGACAATTTGAACATGCTATATAAAAATATCTGTTGGGTATTTTGAGCTAAAACTTCACATACACACTGTGGATTTATTTAACATCTTGTGAACAGGGCATTATACCACCCCTTTAAGGGAAATTTCTATCAAATGTTGTGGTCCAATCCTGTCCATTAGAAGTGTTATGCCCTCTCATATAGCTGAGACAAATAGATTTTAAATGCAACTTCCAAAACAATGTCTAGTATTTTTTTATAATTAGGTGCTTTGCTGCATCTCTGTAGCCCACAAGAGCGGCTTTCGCCAGTGGACAAGTCTAAGCATTAATGTTAGTATGAATGAACATTCACAGCTCAGGTCTGTAGCATCAGTGGAGAGTATCGTACTACCGGCTCATGTGACGATGGCCCACACCTCTTTGCACTGCACGTGTGGCAGACCGAATGAGGTACATCAGGTGGGCTGCATCTGCAACACCATATGCCCTCGTATAGTTCCCTAGGGGCGGCTGACGGCATGCACCCAGCTGCTTCCTCTGTCACCTCAGCTTGCGTACAGTTACGCCACACGATAAGTCTCTGGCCTGCTTGTGTCGGGGCATCTGCAGTCTGTGCTATAAGTGAAATTGCCTGGAGCTTTTCAGGGTGCTAAGTTAATACTATGAGACAGATCAGAGATTTCAAATATACTCAAATGTACAGGGCAAGTAAGTATTCAAATGGGCTTAGATGGATATAATGAAGGTTAATGGGCAAATGATAGTGGGAAATGGAAGTAAAATATAAGAGGAATGGATCTGGCTAAATGAGAAATATCATATGAACACACTTTAGTCAGGATAATCTATTAATCTTGGAGACCCACTGTCCTGCAGAGTTTAGATAAGCTAATGAAGCTCTTCAGGATCGCTTGAAAATTACTGGTAGGTGTGTTTAAGCAGGATGGAAATAACTTTGCAGTACAGTGGGTCTCCAGGAGCAAGCTAGGACTGAAGATCTAACAGTCTTTATTTTTAGCGCAGTCTCATCCCAAGACGTCATATAACTGACGTCTTGGGACGTCTTTTGAACATACTTCAACATCCGCCTTTTTAGGGTACCCTTGAACGTCGGTTAGATGACGTTATCGGATCCTAACCCTACCCCAGACCTAAACCTACTCCTAAACCTACCCCATCACCTAACCGTCATTAAAGGTAAAGCGTCAGTTGTATGACGGCCCGGGATCGTCATGTAACTGACATTCAAGGGTACCCTAAAAAGGCGGATGTTGACATATGTTCAAAAGACGTCTCAAGACGTCAGTTATATGACTTCTTGGGATGAGACTGTGTTATTATTTTCATCCTAGAACAGCGGTGTCCATGCTTCTCTTAGAGCAGGGGTGTTCAATCCAGGCAGCAACATAGTGTCAGGTGGATTCCACACAAAATGTGGCCCGGATCTGGGCCGATGCTGTCCCAAATGGCATCCAAAGCACTCCCGGTCTTCCTACGAGTCCGCAATTTCGTTACGTAACGCTGATTTGACTGTTGGGTAGAAGTCTGCCCATAAGCTTGCATCAGGGCGCATATTGACCGCAAAGGTAAGTCACTTACGAGCACAATTCTGAAAACTTAAATGGCAAATGGGACACTCTACGGTCTCATGGACTTAACGAATATGAGTATGTGGCAGGCATTGTAAGTCCACAAGACCGTGAGTGCATATGAAGTGTTTTGAGTTTTGCTCCAACCCTGATTAAACACACCGGAACCAGCAAATGTCTTTCTAGACATACTAGAAACTTCCAGGAAGGTGTTTTGAGGCAAGTTAAAGCAAAACCTTGAAGGACTTAGGCCCAACAGCCTGGCAGTTTCCTTGAAAGCAAGACCTTGATTTGGTGTGTTTAATTGAGGGATAGAGCAAATTTTCGTTCTGGAAGGTAGCCCTCCTTGAGCAGCATTGGACACCAAATGCTAAAGTATAGGACAGCTGGTCCAGACAGTCCCAGTTGTAGTCTGCACAGCTACTAAGTGGCATTTGTGTGTGATACAGATTAAAGGAAAATCAGAAATGAGATCACTTTAATATCTAAAACACAAAGAAATGAAGAGTAAATGGAAAGTTCAGTCATCATTTACTCAATTTCATGTCATTGCCAAACTCATATGATCCCTGATTCTTACCAAACTGGTTCCATTCATTCTGTAAATCACTGAAATAAACAATTAATATTATTATAAGCATATGTAAAGGTGGCACGGCTAACCACCTGGCTGCCCTCAAAACCGCATGGCTTCAAAACAAGCAGCAAAGATGGCTGATTTTAAATTAAATTTATTTTGCATGACGAACCAAACCTCTGCTCATAAACATTCAGCTTGGATTAATTTTTTTCCCCCTTTCTTTGGCAAAACAGCACAAAAGGAATAGGTCTTGTTCCTGAAGAACCCAAAAACCCCTTATCCACCAACCAAGTGCCATTATTCTTGCCTAAGTCCATTTCCAATATGGCTTTGTGAATAAGGATCTAGTAGGATCATTCTCAAAAAAAAAAAAAAAAAAAATCACATTATGACATACAAAATGTTCTGAAGTTTTTTGCAGACTTGTTGGAACTTGCACTAATGCCTAACAATGTGAAACAAAATCTTCTGACAAGAATTGGCTCTGGTACCAGCACCATTTCAGTCAAAGACGACGCTGTTTGATAAGCTATATGTATATTTGCATTTATTGATGATGTCTGATATATGATTTATTTCACTTAACACCATGCCATATACCTTGACCATGAACAGCAGCAGTTCACTCAACTTTCACAGCCCTTTAAGGATAAAGCCCTGGAGATTCCAGACTGCAACCTTTTACTCCAAACAAGAGCAAGACGAAGATGGGCTGGCTCCAGTTTGTTTACTGAAAGCCCCTTCGAGATTCCTCTCGGATACACGATAATGCAATGCGAAACGGAGCTGGCGCGAGAGTCTGTGCAGCCTCAGGCGTTGATTTTATGATTTTCTTGCTGTTTGTTTGTCTTTGTTCAAGGCTAGGATGGGTGTCTGTGGCATGGCCCCTCTCTTGCCTCCTCTCCCAGCCTCGCCTTTCCCGCGCTAAATGATCCTTTCATTTCCTCTCAGACTCGTCTGCCCCGAGGGCTGAGTGATGGGCCCCGTGGCCCTTCGCGCTGCATGTGAAGTTCACAGCTCGTCCTCCATTGGGCAGAACCTCTATCAAAATGTACTTCCTGTCTGAGCCCCACTTACGTGAGATTGCCCAGGGCCGAGGCGGCAGCCTTGACTCAAATATGTGAAGCTTAGCACCAAGCAATCATCTATGCTCACCGGTTCACCAGATGCAGGGTTTAAACTGGGATTTTGGATATTAAAATGTAATGCACTAAATATGACACAGTTTGGTTCAATGGTATGATACTTTGTTGACCTTTTAAAACTATTTTTAACGCAAGCTGTCCCAAATTCAAACACTGCAAAAAATAAAAATAAAAAATAAAAATAATAAAAGGCTTGACAACTTATATTTCTACATTTAAATTTAATTTTTTTATCTTTAACTTTAACTCATCGGTAACACTTTATAGTAAAAAAAAAGTCTTGCACATAACTATTAGTTTATATTTAATACATATGTTGTGGTCTCTCTTCACAGTTAGATTAAATATATAATACTATATAAATATTAATACATCAATATATTAGCTATAGAAATGTCATGATAATTAGCCAATAATGCTTTTTATGCTTCCTTAACTTTTGAATTGTAAATTGTTCTCACTTTCAATTAGGTCACCGAAAATGTCATTAATTAAGTGCTTTAAAATCAAACTTTATTAGACATTAATTAATATGTATATAAATGTTCTTAATGTATTTGTAAACATTTTATGGAACACTGAATGTGAATGCAATTAATGTTTATTAAGGGTGGTTTAAAGCATTTAACTAATGGCGTTTTCTTATTTTCTGTGACGAGAGCTATTTACTTATAAACAATTAACAATCACTTGACAATGAATGTAGAACTCACTATTTGATAGCCTATCATTATAATAACAATGTAGAGACTACAATATATTAACTTTGAATTAAATATAATAGTTTGTTAATGGTTTGTATACTTTATTACTGTGTACTTGTATTGCTGTATAATTAAGTGTTACTCATCAAAATAATTTAAGACATTTCAACTTTTTATGTTATATAAGCTTCAACTTGATTTTGTTTTTAAGTCAGATCAGTATAAGTTGAAATTATTTATACAGCCAATTTGATAACCAATTTAGTAACTGAACTTTGATAGTGTAGACATCTTCAATAAATCAAGAAAAATATCAGAAACTGTGTATATTAGGTGACTTTTGGGAAGTGCATTGTTTAATTTAATTTTTTTTGAGTGAATACACTCACTAAATGAAGATGGAACGTGAAAACTGGAGAATTTTGAAAATATAACGGACTGACAAGAAATAAAAAAAAATTATGTGTTCAATTTTGTTTAATTAAGGGTGCCGTTTATCCAGATAGTTAACTGACCCAACAACCTCTTGCCCCATTCCCCCATCACAACCCAACCTTAATCCCCCTTCCTCTCATCCTCAGAGACCTGACTCCGGAACTGACTTAGGAAGTCCCTTAATGGTTACCAAACTGTGGGGGAACTGCGTACGCTCAGCGAGGACTAAACATATGTTTAGAGGAGACAACATCAGCAATCACCACTTGACCCCAGCTCTCATACTTCTGTTTTCCTCCCCCTCAGATGGGAGAAAGAACTCAGAACGGGTAATATAATCAACCAAAAGCACAAAACCAGAGAGGAGGTGCTGTGAGCATGCCCAGTTCCAGATGTGCGGGCAGCCAAGTGTCGAGACAAGACTGAGAAAAGGAACTTTCAGGAAGTCGAGGAGGAATACAATGGAATTAAAGGGAAATAAAGATGACATGATACAGGATGAAACTTCAAATGAGATTTTTTTAATATCTCAATCATTTCTCCAAAACAACAAAGGAGTGTTTTCTGAATAATAGTACCCTGGTTCTTCTCATAAAAGAGATGTCACCAATCCGCAATTTCAGAAAAGATCTCAACAATGTCTCAAACTGTGCTCAGATTTGCCAGAATACCAACATCAACCAAAGGTCAAGAAACATTCTAGTTTATGATTTGAATATACTATTTAGTGGCATACAACAACAGCCAAATCTGCAGGACTCAAAATCTCACTCACTCACATTCAGTGAAGTGATTCCATACAGATGTTCAACCGTGAAGAAGAAAAGGCTGGGAGGGGAAACTGACCAAAGAGTGAGAACAAATTGCTGATGTCTGTGACTTCACATTCAGTGTGTAAATAAGATGTTCAAAGAGAACAATACAGAGTAATACCAAAATATCCCTGAAATCTCCTGCTCCCCCGGGAAGCCGTTTCTCATCGTTTTTCATTAACCTCATGCTGCGTGTCTCCAGAGGCCATTATTTACAACAGATGAAGAAGAGGTGTGGACAAACTCAAATCTCGAATCTCAGTTTTTAAAGTCCCCCAGTGGTGAAAATCAAGTTGTTTTTAGATATGTGGTGTTTTTAGTCATGTGCAAATTCATGTCAACACCATTGCTGAGTATTTTCTCCTTAATACTGTTGTGTACCAAAGACGGTCTCAAGTTTTAAATGTTCTCTACATCTCAAATCTGTTGTAACCAACCCCATCACCTACTGTATGCTTCAAAAATTCAGTGCATTTAGAAATATAACAGGTGAATTCTGTATGTTACTTCCTAAATTGTTCTAAGCGTTTATAAGGATACTGACTTGTAAAAGGCAAACTGATCATGAACATTAACATGAACATGGTTCGACAACAAATTATTAGCTGTTTGATAACGTTAATCAAGCAAAAGGCTAATCATATTAATTGAGTGATACATGAAATGCCCTGACAACCCTTTATAATTCACTTTTCCACTTCTTCTGAATCAGTTTCTGGTACAAACATGGCTGAATTAAACCAGTACTTCCACTTTTGTGCAGTGTTTACTACAGTTGACTGAGTGGATCGTGGATCTCCATCCATCCATCCGTCTTCTTCTGCTTATCCGGGGCTGGGTCGCAGGGGCAGCAGTCTAAGCAGAGATGCTCAGACTTCCTTTTCCCTAGACACCTCCTCCAGCTCGGGGGGACACCGAGGTGTTCCCAGGCCAGCCGGGAGACATAGTATTCCTCGAAGTATTCCTTCCACCGTCCTACGACATCCCTGTTTGAGGTCAACAGCCACCCATCCCCACTGTAAACAGCGTTGGTAGGGGACTGATTCCCCCTCCTGAGGCGCCGGACAGTTTGCCGGCAGTACCGTTTGCCACCGAACTCCTCCCAGGCCCGAGTTTTTGCCTCCACAACCACCCGGCTGCAGTCCGCTTGGCCTACCGGTACCTGTCAGCTGCCTCAGGAGTGCCACAGGCCAACCAGGCCCGATAGGACTCCTTCTTCAGCTTGACGGCATCCCTTACTTCCGGTGTCCACCACCGGGTTCGGGGATTGCCGCCTCGATGGGAACCGGAGACCTGACGGCCACAGCTCCCAGCAGCCACTTCAACAATGGAGGTGGAGAGCATGGTCCACTCAGACTCAATATCTCCAGCCTTCGTTGGGATCTGGTCGTGACTCAGCCGGAGGTGGGAGTTGAAGATCTCTCTGACAGGAGGTTCGGCCAAACGTTCCCAGCAAACCCTTACAGTACGCTTGGGTCTGCCAAGCCTCCTCCCCCGCCATCGGATCCAAATCACCACCAGGTGGTGATCAGTTGACAGCTCTGCTCCTCTCTTCACCTGAGTGTCCAAGACATGCGGCCGCAGGTCAGATGAAACGACCACAAAGTCGATTATCGACCTACGACCTTGGGTGTCCTGGTGCCATGAGCACTGGTGGACACCCTTATGCTTGAACATGGTTATGCTTGAACATGGTGTTTGTTATGGACAAACTCTAACTAGCTTAGAAGTCCAATAACTGAACTCCGCTCGGGTTCAGGTCGGGGGGCCATTTCTCCCAATCACGCCCCTCCAGGTGTCTCTTTCGTTGCCCACATGAGCGTTGAATTCCCCCAGTAGAACGACGGAGTCCCCAGTCGGAGCACTTTTCAGCACTCCACTCAGAGACCCCAAGAAGGCCGGGTACTCTGCACTGCCGTTTGGCCCGACAGTGAGAGACCTATCCCCAACCCGTGGGTGCAGGGAAACGACCCTCTCGTTAACCGGGGTAAACTCCAACACATGGCGGCTGAGCTGGGGGGCTATAAGCAAACCCACACCAGCCCGTCGCCTCTCACCATGGGCAACTCCAGAGTGGTGAAGAGTCCATCCTCTCTCAAGGAGTGTTGTTCCAGAGCCCAAGCCATGCGTAGAGATGATCCCGACTATCTCTAGTCGGAACCTCTCAACCTCACGCACAATCTCAGGCTCCTTCCCCACCATCGAGGTGATGTTCCACGTCCCTAAGGCTAAGGATCCTAAGGATCATGGATCTACGTATACTAAATGAAGCAAAGTTGTAGAGTGACATTGAAGCTATTTTAAGGCATGAATCTTTTTTTTTCACAGTACAAAATGTTTTGGTGGAGATATAAGATGAATTTTAAGGGATAAAATTATTGATTATATAGGGGGACTTTAAGGCTTGTTAAAGGATATCTAAGATAATAGCTACATCTATTAAGTTTTAATAATCCTTCTAATTCTATGAATACTAAAAAGATATGCAACTATAATGTCACAGAGTAACAATATTGTTGGAATTACTTTCAGAACAACCTTTTTTCAGGTGATGAATGATTAAAAAAAATTATAGCCAATCAGAATTTACCCGGCATTTAAAGCAGCATTATGTTATTTTTTAAATTTTGCTCTCGGGGTCCCCCTACAGTTAGGAAACAGTATTGTCTTTTACTACTGTCGTAAAATCTGTCATGGTTACACCAGGGAATACACGCATGCATTGACAAGCAATACTCCCAAACTCTGCTGAAGGAAGGAGTTCTCACATCTTTGGCAGACTGCAAGCGTTGCGTGTGAAATGTCTTCATCCCAGGTACATTGGCATAAATTTCTACATGAACATATAGTAACTATATAGAATATAGTTTCATGGGCTTTATTTTTTTCAAACGTCAAAAGATTGCGTAGCTCACGTTTACAAGCCAGCGTCTTTATAGTAACGTTAGCCTATTGGCTACTGTTCTAGATAATGGATATGCTAATTCAATTCAATGTTTGTTGGTAGATAATAGCCATATCGTCAATATTATAATATCAAGCTACCATAGATGAATCTGCAAATTTAAAAAATCGATTTACATTATAGCCTGAGGCAAGACACTTTCACCAGAAAAATAAGTAACAAACATATCAGTCTGCAGACATAGGATAGTTATCCTGACCGATTATTTTGTCCATCTAATGATGTATTATTTACTTACAAGAATGTAGCCAATGAAACAGTGCATTTGTGTGGACACTATACATTTATTGTCATAGTTGTCTCCTGTATAGTTATAATTGTTGGTGCTGCAAATTTTGAAGACGTCATAACTGCACCATTCTACCCACCAAATAAAAATAAATCAGGGCAATGAAAATGTGTTTGTTCAAGCAATGATACAACAGTTTTAAAAGTAGCTCTAGTACAACAGGGTATGTCCTAAACAGAGCTTTTCTTCATTTCATGGAATCAGTCAGGCATGTGCTAACAAATGGCTGTGAGTTGACTGGGGAAACATCTCAAAGGAAGAAACATGAGGTGACAATGCGAGTGATAAATTCATTTCAGTGTGGAAAAGGTGTAATCATTTGAGAATAGTTACTCATTGCCAGGTATTACTCAGACCCAGCTGTGCAGCACACACACACACACACACACGCACACACACACACATACACACACATCTATCTATCATCCTCCCCTCTGTCCACCCTCACAATGTTTAGTCACTCACATCTAGTTACAGATGAATAAAAAAACACCCCCTTAAAAACCCTGACGGAAAAAAATTATGGGAGTTTTCGGTTCACTGTCTAAGGTCAGGTATCAGCATTAATATTTGGCTGAAAAATGTCGCGTTAACTATTTAATTATAAAACATTACCAAGTTCCCATTTAAGCATGCAAATATCTCATGCCTGCTTTATCACTGAACATGTTCAGCAAAATGAACATTCACAAAACATTCCACTGAATGCTAAAGTACAACATGTGATGCATGTGGTTACCTTTAACAAAAAAGCTTCAGTCATTATTTTAGTCAAAAAAAATAATTTAATTTGATAGGCTATATGATATGTTGTATTTACTAAATATACATTAAGATGCACCAGTAAAAAAATATGAAAATTATGTCATGGTTTATTTTACCTCATGTAAATAATGATCATTTTGGAGTGTGATAGTAATAAACTGTTAAAAAAAAGTTAGAAAAAAGTAAGTTATGTTTAATAGTTTCAAAATTATTTTTTTTCTTCAACAGAATCGCTTTATGCAACCAAATCCTAGCTAAAGTTACTGAAAATAATCATTCATAACTACAAAAAAAAACAAAAAAAAAAAAAACGTATAAACATTTTTTTTCCGGAAGCAATTTTGTGAGCCGGGTTAGATTTCCCAGTAGAAATCATCAGCTTGGAGGAAATCATTTAGTCTCAGTAAGTGGCAGACAGCATCCTGATCTCACTGCTCTGGCTCCAGTCTCAGAACAGCTCCTGAGCGCTCTGCAGTCTCTCAGCCCAGGACTATATAAACACTGCTTTAAGAGGGCAGACTTGTGTGGCCTCTCGATTCTTTTTAGTTCGTGGACAGCGTTTCAGAAATCTTTAGAGGGCAAAAGATGCTTGATAGACAGAAAGAAGAACAGAGAGAAGATAGAAATAATGTGACATATAAATAAGAGATAACAAAAGATGAGCTGAAGCAGGGGAGAATAATATCAATTTCTACAGAACACCCCTTGATCCCCTTATTACTTATCATAATGGCATATTCTAGGCATAAAGTTCAGAAAGAACATTATTTTTTTATATTTCAATGGCTAATATGGCAGTCATTTTGGACTTATACTGACACCTAGCGTTGTGGAAGAGGCATCATGCAAAAGCTAAAATTTTTAGTTACTGATGCCTTTAAAAACTTGGCTATTTACAGTGATTCATATTGTTCATATTTTAATATTTCTTGTTGTTTACATCACTTTAAACACTCTTTTCCTATTAATTTATGCGTAAAACCTTTTTTAATAATAGAAAAACAAATTCTTCTGAACATTGTGCTGCAATCAAGATATAAAAATATATGTGTAACTGAATTTTTCTCCATTTTTTTTTTCAAAAAGTCCCATGTACCCACAGATGATTTTAGGCCATACATTGACAATGAGAAGTGTTTTTTTTTTTTTGTTTTTTTTTTTGGCTCTGGCATGTACACGTACACGTCTATTGCTTATTTAGTAGATTTTGTCCGGCTGATTTGATAGTCTGAGCAGATTCATGCAGAGTGTTTGGCTGTTAGAGTGTCCTACGGGAGATGGTCCAGTTTAAGCATTGTTGTGTGTGTGTGTGTGTGTGTGTGTGTGTGTGTGTGTGTGTCCAATTAAGATATGGGTGGAGTGGACATGGGCTACAAGACATGTAAGACGTGCCATATCTGCATTCAGTGCCAAAACATAAACACATTAAGACAGTTTGACCTCACAAATCTTCCAGCAGTCGAATCGAGAGTAACACAGCCCCACAAATCTCTGTGTCTTCACTCTGAGGAGTTTGTTTTTTGGACTTTGATAGACTGAATCTAATGGACATATGGAGGACGTGACTGTCCAATAGTTGCCGAAAACGGAACCATATTTTTTGCTTTCAGAACAGCCCAGCAGAACTGACAGAGTCATTTTCGACACCATCCCTCTCCCCTTCATTTCCCTCCCTGTCCAACAGAGCTACAAAACAGAAACATGACTACACGTTACATGGTTGAGGCATGTAAAATAGCTGGCCTCTACAATTGACATGTACTGTACTTGCTTTATCAGAAACATATGCTCGCCTTACTTCTTATTTTGTCTTGGCAATTTGACACAAGCGTGGCTCACTCAAAATGCCACTGCCTTGTATAAACAGTGGAGATCACAGAGCTGAAGGCAGGACAAATCATTAAAGCTTCCCCCTTGCTCATTAAATGTAGGGTACGCAATTTTTATAAATGCTTTTTGTTATAGGCCTACTGGTTGAAACTCTATTCACATGCTGATAGCAATCAATAATAGAAGGGGTCTAAATCAAAGCATGTGAATACATCTTCTGTTGAAGTTCTACCTTCTAACTAGAGCTGTTCATGTTCTCAGACTCAGATTTAAGTGTTTCTATGTCAACACTACCAAAGTCAAAATGAATCTGAAGCAGTCATGCAAGTGCTCTGTACATTGTTTAAATTCATTAGGGGCCAAGCACCGAAGGTGCGGAGGCACCTATTGTATCTGTTCCTGTACTTATTATTATTATTCCACTCTTGGAGTCTATGGCAGCCCATTGAACCGATTGCGGGAAACGTGTTTTGGTTTGACATTCTGATAGAGGACAGTCTCAACATCAAAAACACCAATGTCAAGTAATGACCAAGTCATTCCTTCTAGTGCCACCACCTGTCCAAAGTTTCACTTTTAATTTGCTAATAACTTTTGAACCGTCCGTCATTGAAATATGGCCGCCATCTTGAATTGTCTGAAAAAGCTACTTTTTCGAAACTCGTCCTAGACGGTTTGTCCGATTATCACGAAAATTGAACCCGATCATCTTCAGGCAGTGCTGATAAAAAGTTGTACAATTGATTCGTCGAATCATTTTCGATAAACGCTCAAACAAATTTTATGTAGCACTTGCAAAAACAGTCGTAAGGCTGTATCTTGCAATGGTTTATCATATTCAGACCAAACTGAGTACATGTCATCACAAGCATGACCTGAGGCTACATGCTGCGTTTCGGCGAAGCCACCTACTGGTCCGGAGATATGAAAAATGGCTTGTATAAATAGATTCCTTGGGTCAAGCTGAGAACATAGATACCAGGTTTTCCTTATTTGGCCGAACTTCCTTTCCGCCATCTTGATTTTCACTTTTTCGAACTCCTCCTTGACCATTTGTCCTATTTTCACCAAAATCGAATCGTATCATCTCCGGACCCGTGCCGACTAAAAGTTATAGATTTCGAGTATGAATGATAAAATGTTTTAAAGACCCCAAATAGCACTATACCATTTCTTTCTTCCTTTTTTATTTATTTGTCATACTACGGGACTAACTAACTATACTAACAATATAATTATTCCACACAATAGAGGTAAAAAAACTACACAACAATTAGACAGAACAAACTCTGATATATAGAATATATCATCACCCTGCACTTCGACAACAGCAGACCCTTCTCCTCCTCATTGTCACCTGCCCATGGTTCTTTATGAGTATGACCAGGCTACTCAGAATGAATACACAAAGACCTGCTCTGTGCCTCACAGGAACAGGTGATTAGATATCATCTTTCCTTACTGCCGACCCATCTGCACAAATAAACGCTCACAGGAAACGACCTGTCGCCCCAAAAACATGCAAGAATGATACTGGCCTGGAGGAAGAGGGAGCGTGGATGGGTTGTATCTGGTAGAAGTTAAAGTTGACTCAACACACTGTTGTATACTTAGATACACAATACTAATGGTATGTCATTTAAAAAATGTGATATTCTTTTACTGTTAATAGCTCCATAACTGCTAAAGGCTATAACAATATTTCACAAAGATTGGTCTCGTAGAAGAGTTTATTTCAGACCTTATAGGTTAGCCTAGCAGGCCATAATTTATGTCCATTACATTAAGATGAACGGTTTACGATTCCATTTTAAGTTCAAATCATATCTGGCTGTAAATAAAAGTTAGCTTTCTAAAAGGATCCATTGTGTGCTTGCTGAATGAGCTTTATGTCAAAGGTATTTTTGGAAAGAGACACAATGGCCACACTCCAAACAATCTTTATCTAATAAGATTCTCAATGCATGTTTTAGGTAATTATGTTGCAAGCAAATTTTGCCGCTGATTTTTTATAATTAATGCATGTATGTATGAATACATTAATTGCATTGCAAGTGTATCATAATGAAAACTGTAATAAAATCATGTTAGAAGGAGAAATGGAGTATTCCATTGCACAACACAGTGCTGTCCTGTACCTTTTTAAAAAACTGAACATGCTCGTAAAAATCTTGTTACATGGTCATTGTTGCTGACCCATAAAATGTCTCAATTAAGGTGGAGAAGAATGCTCCGTCCAACAGATTCCATATGGCAGTGTACCTTCTTTCACCTGAATATTTAGGTACTTCAAAGAATGAAATGGTCCTACCATGGTATAACAGATTCCAATGCTACCATCTTTAAAAAAAAGTGTTGCTAGCACATTATTAGCACAATGCTTTTGTGTTTTAGCACATTGCTATCATGATTTAACAACAGGTTTTTTTTCCATTTTTTTCTCTTTTCTCCATTCTGTCTCCTGATAGACTTTGGATTGCTTGCCACTGTCGGCTCTGGCTTGCTTATGGACACTTAATATTTAATATTATTTATTTTTCACTGCACTGACACTATTAGATTAGAACTGAGTTGGATGATGGCATCACTGTTTCTGCAGAACTGCTTTATATCTGAAATGAACTAATTTAATAAATGATGATCTTTACAACTAAACTGAACCAACACTGAACTGACTTCAGCTAAACAATGACACTGTTTTCTTTTAGAGCCGAAATGGACTCTGTTTGCGAAATGGACAGGTTTTAACATGTTGTTAGCATGCTACAATTCTAGCATGTTTTAGGTCATTGCTAGAATATTTTAGTTTGATTTTTTTATTAGTTAGATTTTTACATTTAAAAATAGGGGTGGAATTCAAAATTGATTTTAGGCTGCTGTGAGTTGTTGCCATGGTGTTGCTATGTGGTTGCTAACCGGGGGTTGCTAGGAGGTTGCCCCAATTCAGAATAGGATTTATGAACGGGATGATTAGTTGTGTCTAAATTATGCTTTAATGTTTTGTAAAATTGTAAGTTAAATCACTCAAAAAGTATCATCTCATTAGCACTACAATCCTCACAATTTGAGGATATGGTGTGAGAAAAGTTAGGGTACAACGGGCTAAAATCTTTTCACTATTCTTATAGTAGGTATAGGTTATTAGTAGGTATTCTCATAGTAGGTATAGGCTTTTCACTATCCTCATACTAGCGGGGAAGGCACGCCTTGGTAAGCCAAGGCAATGGCATCCACTATCCAGTGGGCCATCCTCTGCTTGGAGACAGCCTTTCCCTTCTGCTGTCCTCCGTAACAGACAAAGCTGGTCTGAGGTCCTGAGACTTTGGGTAACACTTTATTTCGATAGTCCACTTTAGGCATTCTACTAACTGTAAGTAACTTTTCAACTACATGTCAACTAACTGTCATTAGAGTATTAGTAGACTGTCAGCTTAATATCTGCTAACAC
>JAOTRC010000034.1:30615925-30627507 GCA_027497675.1 Cyprinella lutrensis
GGTAAAACCCAACTGTTTAACTCTGAGGGAGTGGTAAAATGAGCTTATTTCCAAAAAAAGTGGAGTATCCCTTTAAGTTGTATGTGGTTGAACAACATGAGGGTGATGCTGCCAGAACTGATGAATGAATTTTCATTTTTGGGTGAACTACTGTATCCCTGATGATGAATAGTGAATAGGCACTGACTTTGACTGTAATGGATTTGCACAATCCTTCTACACACCATTTAAAGCAGTGTCTTTTGAAATCAGTACAAACCACATATTACTTCATTACAATATTACTGTGATCTATTAAATATTAAGCATTTACCCAGAGCTCTGGCAACAGCGAGGAAGGGGATCTGATCGATCGGGGTGCTCCTTCTGACCGGGCCGTTGTGAGTTAGCCTAGGCCTCTTCCACACCACACGGTTCACGCCAGACTTCTTCACCACACTACACTCACACACACAATAAGAGGAAATGACTGCATTAATCCAAGATATTGATACTTATGATGACTAAAACATATTAAAAATCAATCTCTAACCTTCCTCCCAGTCCCTCAATTCTCTGCTTCTCTTTCGGGAGCTCGGGCTTGTGGTCTTGTGTGACCTCCACAGCTTTGATGACTTTATCAGAAGGATCTTCCCTCACACCCAGCACGACGGACGAGTCTCCGACATGAGCCACAAACATGCGGTCCCCTCTGATGACCACCACACTGGCTGTAGTGCCTGAAGTACTGGGGAGGCCAGTTAATGTTTTTGGCCATTCCGCTGAAGAACAGACACAGGGTTAAACAACTGCATCAATACATTGATTACAAGGCCATTTCTCCACAGATGAATAAAATCCAGTTCTGTATGTCATAATGAGATACTTTTTAAAATAATAATGAATTAACATCTCATAATACTTTTATCTTCATTGTTATTTAATTATATTATAGATTACACATGAATGAAAACAACAGTTAAAAAACGTAACATGTTTGCGTGTTCTTGTATTTCGATGGCTTTGACCAACAGATGTCGCTAGCCTGCCATCACGCGCACCTGTTGTGTGGCTTTGCACATGCGCACATTAGGATACATTTATAAACAAAAATGCTTTTTTATTCAAATCAAGAGTCATTGTTACCATGATGTTAAGTCATTATTGCCTTTGTTAAAGTTCGAGTGCTGTCCTGTACGAGACTTTTCCCTTTTTTTGCAAGGTAGATTTCTACATTTTAAACTCATCATTATTATAAGAGTTTCTCATTAATGAGATACTAGCCTAATTCATTGTTTTAAGAAAGTACTTCATAATAATGTGAAACTAAGTCATTAATACGATGAGAAAGCTTCTTATAATTCTTATGATCATTATTTATGAGAAAGATGCTTATTATTATGAGATACAAAGTCATTATTACAAGAAACTCAAAACCTCATTATTAGGAAAAAATATCATTATCAGATGTTAAGTCGTTATTAGAATATTTCTTATAACGAGGTATTACACGATATTAAGCCATTTTAACAAGGGAAGGTTCTCTTCTCATTACAAGATGTTAATATTAATTCTTTAAATTAGATTTTTCTTCTAAATAAATATTATAACATTAACTTTATTGAGAGCATTTCTCATTATTATGACATATTAAGTACACAGTTATGGGACGGTTTTTAAATATATAATAATAGGAAATCATTATGAGTAATATGCTCACTAGACAATAAATAATAATAATGAGACAGTTTATATTTATTATGCCAACATAATGATATTTTACTCAGCTGTGGCGGAAACGGCGTAGTATAATGCATTTGCTTCATCTCACTTTATCCCTCAAAAAGTGTGTAAGGTCTGCACTGTCAATTTCCGCGCATGCGCACTATAACCTATCCGTTCATTTCATTATTTTTGTTCGTGTTTTCTGCAGTCAGTGCATGCATAGCGTGGCGCCCAATTTCAAAAAGTGTATAATTTGTGACAGATCAATCGCAGCCCCAGAATTTATATTCATCAGTCTAAGAATAATTTGAACACGTATGTGATTCCATTCGTTAAATGTGTCTGGAGGTCTTAAATTACACTGATCGTAATAACCTTATTATCGAAGCTGCTCACAACGAAGTTAACGTAAGACATAAAAAGCTATTTAAAAATCGTCATGAAATGTTTTGGGAAATAGTCATGAATGTACTTACGAAGCTTTTTCCACATTGCATGATGACATGCGACGAAGCCCTTCCGAATTGCGGCACAAACTTTCCGGTAATCCTTAGACCAAAAGCCCCGCTGCTTCTTGAGGAAATCCCAGAGGTGATCTCGAGCGAACAGCGCGGCTTCTCGCCCTCCGTGCCCGTCAAACACGGCGAAGAACGCAACCGATCTCCTGCTGTCCGCTGCCGCCGGTTGAGTCCCGGGCTCCCCTGTTCCGTCGATCTCGTCGGTCGACAGGGTGTTTCTCCACGTTACCATGACGGGTAAAGGCTTGTTTGTGCAATCCGGTGGATCGCTTTCAGAGACGGGCTCTTGGTCCGGCTTTGGATCAGTGTGCCCGGCCTCTCGCAGCTCATCGTCGCTGGGTTCCAGCTCCACGATCACCTCAGTTAAATCCTCCATGTATTTCCTTCCTCCTTGTTCGGAGAAGACGCTCACTCGCAGCGATAGGTCTAAATTCATGGCCAGTCGGTCAGCCCTAGCTGATAGTTCAACCTAAAGACCGCAAAAACGTGGTTAAAAGATTATGGTTAACCTCAAAAACATTTATTAATCTGAGCTCGTCTTTTGTTTATTTTCTAAGCTGCCAGTCTTCCTTCCTTCACAGACACATATTGATGCAGGCAGACGTTTCATTATTGCCATCTGTTGGACAGGAGGATTGTGTAATCTGCAGGGAAACATGGCAAGCCGTTTTAAGATTTAAACTTTAATGTATTGGCATCTATTTTAATGTTAATAATACTTTTTGTTTATTATTTTTTTAGCTTGGCCTACTAGTATCTGATAAATAAGTAGCATGCATTTAATAGTTACGTGTATCAAATGAATGGCAATCCGATTTAGAATTTAAAGGGATACTCCAATTTTTTTGGAAATAGGCTAATTTTACCACTCCCCCGGCGTTAAACAGTTGGGTTTTACGTTTTCAAATCCATGCAGCCAATTTTTTGATATTTAGAAGAATATCAGTAACCAGACAGTTTCTGGTCTCGTTGACTTTCATAGTAGGACAAAAATTATATAGCCTACTATGGTAGTCAATGAGACCAGAAACTGTCTGGTTGCTGATATTCTTCTAAATATAAAAAAATCGCCTCAATACATTCGAAAATAGTACAACCCAACTGTTTAACTCTGGGGGAGTGGTAAAATGAGGCTATTTCCAAAAAAGTGGAGTATCCCTTTAAAACATAGCCTACTGGTTTCTATTTCCATGTTACTAGTACTTATTTTTTAGCTACTTGTATCTAATAAGTACTATCATACATGTAATATGTTTCAGTATCAAATGAATAAGTATTAGTATATAACAAATAAGAACTATCTAATGAATAAACACTTGCAACTATTTATTAGGCAAAACACAAGAACTAATACTGCAAGGATGCCCAAAACGCCACCTGGAGGTTTCTTTATTTATATAACTTCATTGACACTTTAGACAAGTCAAGACATGCCTGAACAAGTATCAGGAGGCAGTTAATGGCTGTGTCCCTATTCAAAGGCTGCATTCTTCCAAGGCCACGACTTCAAAAGCAAAGGTTGAACTGAGTGTTTTTGAATGGGATGTCTAGCCAAAGGAGGACTGTTCTTGTCACCTAGCAACTGTGACAGCTTCCACAGTCGACCAGCAGTAACATTTGTGCTGAATAGTTTTAAAAGTTATATTCAACTGCCTAAAAAAACAGGGTTCACAACATGTTTAAATATATCTTACCAAGATGCAATTTTACATAGTTTATACTCTTTAATTAAATGGACCAAAAAAGTTTTTAAAAAAGTGGGCATTCCGGGGTTCTCAGGATACTTAGAACACATCAATATTATCTGGCAACAAATTCAGTCAGCTAAAAAGGAGAGGAAGGAGCTCCATGTGACATTCCTGGATTTGGGTAATGCATATGGCTCAGTGCCACATGAGCTTCTTTGGGCAGCATTTGATTTTTTTTCAGAGTACCAATGTCAAGAACAAATTTAGTGAAAGCCTATTTTGGAGATTTGCAATTTAGTTTCTAAACTCCAAAATTCAGCACTACATGGCAATGCTTAGAGGTTGGAATAATGGAAGGATGCACCATTTCTTCACTGGCTATTACCATGGCAATGGATGTAATCATTGTGGCATCAAGATGGGTAGTAGGAGGAGAGCGCTTTGCTTCTAGGATGTGACTTCCACCAATCAGAGCATACAAGGAAGGCAGCCACTGTGTTAAAAACTGGTAGAAAGTGGTCAGCAAAGAAATCTGTAGTAGAGGCAAAGGCTGCCCTTCAAATTGGGGATTTCATGGAACAGGTACAGCAGGGAAGACAGGGTTTTGGGCTCAGTTTAGCTCCTAAATATGGTACAAGGCAAATGAGGAAGCTGGTAGTCAACAAGGTGTGAAAGCAGGAGAAGATGAGGTGTATAAAGGCCATTTCCCGGGCCAAGCAGGGAGAGTGGATGAGATGGGAGAGTGTGGAACAATGCAAGATGGGCTGGTAAGACCTTTGGTCAATAGAAGAGATTAGGATCCATTTCCTTATAAGGTCAACATATGATGTTCTCCCATCACCACAGACCCTAAACCTCTGGGTTGGAGTGGATCCCTCTTGTCCTTTGTATTCATAACCTGCCACATTAAGGCATTTTGACACGATGTAAGGTGGCTCTTAGCCAAGGTTGGTTTACTTGGCACCATGACCAAGTACTGTGATGTTTGGCTTTAGCATTGGAAGGCAAGTGTGGTATGACCAATACGTTGCCGCCTGTTCTAGCAAACCATTACACGCAGAAGACAATATTCCTCCGCCCAGGCGAGCAACCACCAAGAAAAGGTGTTAAAACCAGTTCTCGCCCAGGACAACTGGAAGCTGTTAGGGACTGGAAGATGCTTGCTGATGTTGATCAACTTCTTATTTTTACACCTGAGATTGCCACCACTAACCTCCGACCCGATATTGTTTTGTGGTCTGGATCAGCACGCATTGTTCAAATGATAGAGTTAACCGTGCCATGGGAGGATGCGGTAGATGAGGCATATGAGAGGAAGAAACTGCAGTATGCTCATCTGGCCACTGAAGCAGAACAGCGAGGATGGAGAGACCAGGTTTATCCAGTGGAAGTGGGTTGTCGAGGATTTGTGGCATGCACACTCTACAACCCAGTTCCTCAGAGATGTCGGATTCAGTGGCCAAGAGTTGCGTCGCACAGTAAAAAACTTATCTGAAGCAGCAGAAAGGAGCAGCAACTGGCTGTGGTCGAGACGGAAAGATTCTAGCTGGCCTATACCCGTGTACAGGCCGCCATGCTGCAGTTTCGTAGAATTCTTGAAAAACTTGAAGAGTCTGTTGGTTTATTTGTATAGGTTGCTTAGTTATTACAGTCATTACGTTCCTGTGTATATTGCGTGAATGATGGGTGGGGTTTGGGCAGATATTGTGTTTTGCGGTTGGCGGAATGCCATACGGAACCATTGCCACTGAAACTGCTTTAACGGACCAGTGGGGCCTCGACAGCCTTAGTCAAACGGGTTGACGTGTATGGTTGGGTTGTGGAGAGATTGTGAGATTGTGGTTAGGTCACATGTGAACTACGAGGAAGGAGCAACCTTAGCAGCAGGAGGAATGTAGAGGTCAGTAAGCTGGGCTGAGTTGAGTGGGGGACTATACATGGTGTACTATAGATTTTTACTATACATGGTGAGCAGATCGGACAAGTCAAATTGTACAAATATTTGGGTATATTAATCGATGATCAGCTCTCTTTTAAGTTGCACATTGATAAATTGTTTGTAAAATAAAATCCTATTTTTAATTTGAGGTTTTGTATCAAAGTTTTTCTTGGAAAACCAGGAGGAAATTGGGAGGAAACCGTTCTCACTGCACTCGATTACGGTGATTTGCTCTATAGAAATGTGCCTTTTTTGGATACCGCCTACCATAATGGATTAAGATTTGTGACCGGATGTAAGGCATCAACACGCAATGGCATATACATTGGCTTAATTTTATTTATAAGTCTATGCTGGATATGCTTCTCTTACCTTTGCTCCAATACGTCATGTAATATCAGTTCTTATAATTTACGCTCTGGTAACTTGTACTTGTTATCTGTACCAACAGAGCTTGGTAAGAAGGCTTTTAGTTATGCAGCCCCAGCCACCTGGAACACTTTACAGACTGATTTGCAATTGTGAATTCTGATTTATTTTGGTGAATTTAAACAGCGCATGAAAGTTTTGGAAATAGATGCCATAAATTGTTGTCACTGTTTTTAAAACAACTAAATAGTTTAAACCTATGGTAGATATTGTACTTTTAAGTAGTCTGATGTTGTTTATATATGTTGAGGATCTTGTTTAAATGTTCCTTGTTGTGTGTGTGCTTGGTGTTTGTATTTTTAACAGTGCACTGTTAATATGCTGCCCTTTTGGCCAGGTATCTCTTGAAAAAGAGGTTTTAAATCTCAATGAGATCATCTGGTTAAGTAAAGGTTAAATACATTTTAAAAAGGCAGTTGCAGCACACAAACCCAAAAATATGACTGAACTGGAGGCCATTGCGCATGACAGGAAGTGGCTAAAGATATCTCAGAAACGCTGCCAGAAAATGGTTATATATCTTGTTTGCAGCAGTTCATAGCAGAAAAAGGGTGTTCTACTAAAGATGCTTTTCATGAAGGGGTTGAGTAATTCTGAGACTGCAGAAAAACATGTGTTGAGCTATTTTAATTACTTTTGTTTGATTTCTTCATTGCAAACCGCTGAAAGTCTGTACATTTTGTCAATGAACCGGATTTACAATGGGGCTTGAATTATTTTGACTACAACTGTAAATAAATAAAACTAATTCGTTTAGGGAGTAAACAGATTCCCAGGCATAAATTCAGATAGGTCAGATTTCACAGAGAATGCACCAGAACTGTAATAGTCTTTAAATATTTTATTTTAAATACTTTGGCAAATGGTTATAATAATCATTCTGTGCTATCTGATATAAGTCTTTTGTGAGGTGTACCTATATTAAATGTCTGGACAATTAAGATAACTTAATGCATGAACATTATCGAATGTCTAAATTTTTGTTAGTGCATTATAATGTATTACCAGAAAAAACTTTAACAGTAGAAGGCTTTTAATATATTTACATTGATTTTGCGCATCAGTCTGAATACAGCATGGTCTCAGTAATTCTGTTTCTCTATTATTTTTTATATAAATACTGGAAGGTATTAAATCTACATGATTTCTGAAAACAGGAACGTTTCACTTGTCATTAGTACAGTCCATCGTGTGATTGTAAAAAGGTTATGCTAAAATTCCATTATTAAAGCTGCAGTCTGCAGTTGCTCCTCTTTGTTGCCATCTCTGTTTGAAATCTGCAATTGCAGTTATTCGCGGAATTATTAACTTTAAGTGAGCTGTACTTCGACATGGCACAGCGTGGATGAACACAATGTTTGAGGAGAGTGTGCAGCTGTCAGTGGATACTGGCATTCAGAATCACAGATTATTCTTTTTTGGAAGTATGAACAACATAAGAATTTTCACCGGAAAATGTCATCTGAACTACTAACATCTACTTTTGTTCTGGTTCTGACATTGCAGTAAAGCTGATTAAATCTAATAATCGCTTATAAGTTATCATATCACGCAAAACCGTACAAATTATACTTGGTTCTCAAATTGTTTATGTTAACAACGTCAGCATTGCGTGACTATATGTAATGTCCTTCCGATATGTATTATTGTTTTTCGCATGGGCCGGTTTAAGTCTCTTTTTTTCTGTAACCACGCCGAAGTCTGAACGAAGTCTTTTAAATTTTACAGCGGGTGAATCTGTTGTCACTGGCGATTGTCGTTTGAACCTTTTGGATCCGCCATCAAATTGATGAGTTTAATTATATCAAGTGCTGTGAGAATGACGCAAAGACATGCTCGAATCTCCCGTGGAAATCCACCAGTACCACTGGACTTAAAAACATTACAAGCTTACCGCTTTGAATAGAATAAGGCAAGCAGAGAGTTTTGGTTATGTATTTTAACAAATATGTATTTTAGATCATTTTTAACCCCAAAAAAGCTACGGACTGCAGCTTTAAGAAATGTGGATATCTTGAACATGAGGTAATGTTTTGTTACTGCACAAAACATATATGGAAGAGATTATTTTAGTTGTACACTTATATAAATAATTTACATCTGTATCCCCGATGCTGTAATGCAACCTTTTAACAGTTTCTGACAATGATCATTTTTCTGAGAAGCACCTTATAAGTTTCTACTTGAGTCTTCTACAGTGGTTCTTCACTGTTGTGGGGTGGCATCTGCTAATGTTTGTTCAGTCCTCTCCGGCCCAGCAGAGCTGTTGCAGTGGTCCGGTTTACTACCCAGCTGATGGCCATACTCAAACTTGATCCTCAGTTCTCCCACCTGTGAGTGCGGAAGGATGTCTGGAATCCATTCGATTACAAAGGGCACTGGCTCCGTCTGCTCAGCAGCACAGGTCCCTGAGAGACGATACCACAGTGTTTTAGTTATACAGTAAAGCAGAATACTTGGAGTGATAACTATCCCCAGGCCCGGCTCCTGTCAGGAGCTTAGCCCATCCTAGCCCCACGCTAAATAACGGCCAATTTAAAAATTGATGTGATGTTCGGCACTTTCAAAACACCCAACTTTTGGATACCGTACAGTTGAGTGATAGTCATAAAAAAACAACACAGCAATTACAGCCCCATTGAAGGTCAAAACACTTCCAAGTGTCTTACTCGGATTAAATGGTGATTGTTCATGTCTTATTTCTTGCCAGTGTTATGCTAACCCATCATAAAAATGTCATCATGACATAAAAAGTCATTATAAGTCTTGTTAATGAGGAAAAAATACTCTAAATTCTTAGAAATTAAGAAATAATGAGCTAGTCAAAATTGTGAAATACTAAGTCATAGTCAAAATTGACACAAAATTATGACAAAGATTAAATTATGAAATACAAAATCATAATTGTGAGTCTGAAATCGTAGTTATTATTAATTATAATTATCTTATTGTTTTGACTTATTTCGGCTGAAATGGACTTCCACAGAATCAAGTATTCCTGAAAGCACTGTTATAATATATCTGGATACTGTATCGAATATAATGTAGAATCTTTCTGTTGTGGCACTGAAAACATTTACGCTTTGAAAACTGAATATCAATCTAAAATTTTAAGAGAAAAATGTGTATTATGATATCTAAACACACAGATCAATAATATTGCTAATCTATGAGTTCTGAAAAAAACAATTGAAAATGTAAAATTAAAATGGTTTGACCATTTGTTGCTTTGGTCATGTGATATATAATTAATAAAGCAATTAATGCATTTTCATGTTAACAACAACAAGCAATATTGTAGAAGGTTTAATCAGGAATCAAAAAGAACGCAATAGAAAGTTCTTTTAGCCAGTGGAATCACTTTGCCGTCCTTGGGGATAGCAATTGAAAGGGGAATGAGATTTGAAACAATCTCAGAAACCATGAATCCTATTCTATACAAAGGGTTCGTTTACATGACAACAATCTGCTAAAAAAAAGAAAAGTGCGTTTTTCACATACAGACGACAACATTGTCAAAACGTTCCCCATTCCCAAGGATCTATGAAAAGCTGTATTATGCTGCCAGGCCAGTAGTTAGCGTCGTCACTTTGTAAAGAAACACTACATGCCTACTGACACGTAATACCAAGTGGCTCTTTATCTCTCGAGATGCGGTGACTTAAACTGCAATTCATCGACTAGCCACTAGAGACAGGCTACAAAAGAGTCAATCCCAACTTTACTGCCAAAAAAAAAAAAATGTTGACAGCCCAGTACAAAAAGTGGTCTCTATAGTTAATTTTGCACTTCATGACAACAGTGAGGGGAATGATTTATTTTTATAACATCTGTTTAAATTATATTAAGCTTTAAAATTCTGCATAATTAGGCCGGGGCCACTTGAGTGTATTGCCGCTGCTGTCACTACTAGCCGTTTGTCTGCTGTCTGTTAGCGGTCACCTCAGCTAATTCCACCTCTTTGACCATTTCCAGATATCAGAGAATGATGCGCTGCCAAGAGGGCGACGGCCGGCTCCAATTTTGTAGTTAACACGGAGACGATAATGGTTTAGTTCTCAAAAACAAGCACTTTAAAATTTTTAAATGTGTTTTCAGGGCCCAAAAACAGCACTGTCAAAATACATAAAAGGTTTTCGGTTTTTAGTTGAAAACAGTGTCTTGTAAAAAGCCCCTAATTGAACCCTAATCCACTTACCCACTCTGAAGAAGGTGCGTTGCTCTAGTGGTCTGATGGCCAGAGGCTTATTTGTGCGTGAGTGGTGGCTGGTGTCTGATCCAGGATCAGGATGGGTCTCTCGGCAGCGGTACAGTGAATAGGAGCCGTCACTGTTCTTCACAAAACTCTGAGTGAGTTCCAGAGGTAACTGTTCAAACAGAGTGCCCTCATTTAGAGACTGCCCACAGAGGCTACGGCCATTAGTGAGGATCTGAAAACAGTTACACACCTCTGGTGTATCAAAGATTCGTTTCACCTGCATCAGGTTGGTTATGTGCCAGGTGTACTTGGAGAAAGAGCCCAGTGGCAAAGCATCATCACGCACAAATGCTAAAAACACAGAAATGACAAAATATTATAACAAGGTATAACAAGATTTATAATCAGAAATAGATTGTTAGCACATGATCAATGGCTATACTCACTGGTGGTGTAGTTGGGGAGTCTTCTCTTTTTTGAGCCCAATGATAAACGCTGCTGTAGGGCATTGAAGAAAGACTGAGGGATGTGGAACACCAACGGCTCTGGCTTGCCTGTTCACATCAAACTTCAACTTCAGTGTTAACTCAACATTCTAATCTGAAAATCTGATACAAAACGTAGAAATACTTGAAAACTGGGAAACACTCAGGCCTGTCAAGAACATGTCTGGTCATAATTTATCCAAAAATGAACTGAATAATACACTCACTGCCCATAACCTTATAAAAGGTACAACTTGGCAGTACTGAGTTGGACCCCATTTTGCCTTCAGAACTGCCTTAATTCTTTGTGGCATAGAACTGCCCACAAAACTGCCATTGGATATTTTCTCTTTTTTGGGCCATTTTCTACAAACCCTAGAGATAGTTGTTTGTGAAAATCCCAGTAGATCGGCAGTTCCTGAAATACTCAGACCAGCCAGTCTCTTAAGTCACTTAAATGACCTTTCTTCTCCAATCTGATGCTCAGTTTGAGCTTCAGGAGATTGTCTTGACCATGTCAATGTGCTTAAATACATTGATTTGCTACCATGTGATTGGATGATTAGATATTTGTGAAAAGGAGCAATTGAACAGGTTTATATATATATATATATTTATTAA
>JAOTRC010000034.1:30820068-30831880 GCA_027497675.1 Cyprinella lutrensis
CCAATCGTTCTTCAAAATATCTTGCTTTGTGTTCAGCAGAAGAAAGAAACTCATACAGGTTTGCAACAACTTGAGGGATTTCAATTTTTGACAACACTAATACAAAGGCTCACCTTGTTCATTTCAGACTCGATCTGATGGTGGAGGCTTTGGTAACTCTTCTTCACCTGCTGCTTGTCTTTGATCATCATGGTGAGGCGGTGGAGAGGCCCAGAGTTGAGCTCCTCAGCGTGACACTTCATAATCTTGCTCAACTGCTCTGTCTGCTGCACCATGTGAGTCCACGACTGATAACAACAACCACATGATGATACACAGAGATATAATAAGTAAGTGTGGGTGGGTGAATGAATGCGAGAAACAAACAAAGAGATAAAGAGATTGAGATGACAAGATAAAAAAAGAGAGAGGATGTTGCAGGCACTGAGCATATAAAAATCATAAGCATCCGCTACCCATAATGCAGCGGAGGCCGTTACCTTGGAGACATTGCTGACGAAGTTGATCTGAGAAGAATTGTCATGCTTGTCCACCTGCTGGCTGATGTTGAGCAGGAGCGATGCATATTCCTTGTCGCTCTTCACCCGTAAGGTCATGAAGCGCTTCACCGTCTCCAGCAGCTTCAGCTCCCAGTCCTGCAGCTTCATCAGACCCTCGTGGGAGTTGCGCAGGTCCTGGCCAAACCCCATCTTACTCGCAAGGCACGCTGTCTCTCTCTCTCACTCAATGAGGTGTGCCTCTCAGGTCTGCATTGTTACTGCTGCTGCTGAGAGGGGGTAGGGATAGAAATGATGACTGGTTAGTTGAAGGGCATGAACATATGTGGCAAGTTGTACTCTTTGTCTTCATGCTTGTTTCAAATGGTTTTGATAAACTTTTATACCATTTTTAATATAAGTTCAAACATATTATGTAATGATGCTTAAACATAATGTGGCAAGCAGGGCGGGGCCGAGAGCCGTGGGAATGGAGCGAGGACGGTGGCGCAATTGCTAAAGAGAGTCACCTGCACGCCTCACCAGTCTCAAGTCGCACCGAAGGATAAAAGGACTGAGTGACAGTCAAGCCTATAACACACTGAATTTGAGGTAATATCCGAAAAAGCACAATAGAGGCGCTTAAAGGAGAAATCCGGCGCAAAATGAACCTTTGGTCTAAAAAAAACATCGGTACCTAGCCAACCGTTCTATTAGATTTGTTTTCATGATAATCGAATGTAAAGAGTATTATATTTATTATTTAACTGTTTAGTGTATAATGCTAGTACTGGGGAAATTTACTAAGTAAAATTAAATTGATAGTTTATACTACTAACAAGGCTCAAAATAGCCCCACACTAACACAGTATCATAATGAGGGTCCCTAGACTCCCTAGATGCTAAATAAAGCATTGAGAACTTTAATAAGAAGATACTTTATAAAGGCAGTTCGTGTATACAGACAGAAGCCATCTTTGGAAAACAGTCACGACAAGTCAAACCACGAAAGTCGTGCTGAGTAAGCTGAACTGTATGAACGGCGTTCGGGGATCAACTTATCGAGACTATTTTCTAAGCTGGTGCCGTCTGTATACACGAAGTGAACTGTCTTTATAAAGTATCTTCTTATTAAACGGTCTGTACACTTACAAAGTTCTCAATGCTTCATTTTATTATGATTACTGTGTTAGTACTAGCATTATACGCTAAACAGTTTTTAGAGATAATACTCTTTACATTCGATTATCATGAAAACAAATCTCCGAGAACGGTTGACTAGGTACCGATGTTTTATTAGACCAAAGGTTCATTTTGCGCCAGAGTTGATCCCGGGCTTTCAATAAAAATGTGGCTGCCTATGCAGTAGAAAGGCAAAAAGTTGAAATTTTGCTACCTGGCTAAAGAAAAAAGGCCAATGTCTTCCCTTTGCCAAATAGGTAGAGAAACAACACCCATAATGCACCAGGCAAGTTGCTGTCCATGGCCACTCCCTCCTAGTCTGCTCCTAATGATAGGCTTGAAATATACCACCTTCAAATACCGCCTTGCTTGACTAGGAAATAAATTGGAAATACAATGGTGTCAACTGGTATTGTTACTGAATTTAAAGAGTAAACGATTATCGGGAGACAGTTACTTTTGGTTTCCAGTGAGGGATTCAGTGTGTTGTAGAAAGTGGCTAAAGGCTGCAAAGAATCATAAATGAGAGTACACTCTCTGATTAACTGCAAACCTGTCAACTAGGGGTGTCACGATTCTCCAAATCCTCGATTCGATTACATTTTTGATTTTAAGGTCACGGATGGATTCGATTCTCGATTTCTATCAATGAATGGCTATAGCTAAGTTAGAGGAGGTTGACCATAGACTCGCAGCACTTCAACACGCTGTGTTTTTTCCACTTGGCAAGCCGAACAGACGTGACATGGGTGCATGGCAACATCGACGATTGCATATTAATTTGATTGATTTCGATCTAAAATCGAAATCGTGACACCCTTACTGTTAACATTCCCGTTTTTCCCAGGTTTCTCACGTTTTTTAGCCCCACCTCCCAGACCCCTCCAGGTTTGTTATTTCTCCTGGGACACTCCCGTAATTTGCATGGCCCAAACTCCTTTACGAATAATCGGACCAATATGTTTGTCTAATGTTGACCAATTGCCAGATCTTGTTTTAAATCCATTATATTCACAATCCACACACCAACACCATATACAATTTCAACCCTTTTGTCATCTCAACCTGGCAACTTATAACCCAGTTGCACAGTGACGGAAAGCTTAACCCAAAAGCGAGCTGATGAAGTGTACATGAACGTGAGCTTGTAGGGGTGGGGTTTAAATGGACTAAATGATTGGAGAAGACCATGTGTCACCAGAGAGAAGTCTGACGGTTTCACTGGAAGGTCCAGTTATAGGCAGTGGCTAAAGGCTCAAAGAATCATAAATATTCAAATTCTGAAAAAACTCCCCTTTTGTAGTTGCCATTTCAAACTGGATGACTACAAACACAGTGTTTTATACCAAACAGAGAGGGAGAAACCTTAAAGTTAATTAGGAAGAAGAGCACCTTCTGCCCAACCCCCCAAAGCAAAATGCCATCGTTTGCCAGTAAAAAGGGTGTTTCCATAGTATTTTTTACCAAAATGCTGTTTTAAAGAGTTCACAAAGAAAGTACGAAACAATTTTTAATGATAAACCTGCTCTTAAAATAAGAGTTTTTTTAATAACCCTCTATCGATCAGGCAGGAATACATAAAAATTTGGAAATACAATCTATAGTTTTCACGAAAGCCAACTTGGCTTTCATGAAAACTACAGATTACCCTTTAGCATTTTTTAAACTACGTCAGAAGTTTCTCAGTCTAGGTTACACATAGAAAGAGAGTATACATTGTTAATTTATATAACATTAAAACTAAAAATAATACAAGTGAGAAAAACAGATTTGTCTGTTAAAAAAAAATATATGCTCAGGACGTATTCCACCAAGAATCACACCAAAAACATGATCTGTTTACACCTCAAAGCCATGTCCAGTCTTAAATAACCACGTAACGAAAAGCATCACAACGCATTCTTACCTTGTTACTTGTGTTATCAACACATCTCCATTTCTCCAAATAACCTCACCCAATCAGTGCGTGAAAGAAAAACCAAGGAATATGGCTTACATCAGTGAACATTCATTCCGGGTTTCATAATACAGGTTAATTGAAACAGAATGTAGTTATCAAGAGCAAATCAAGAGAAAAACAGACTTCCTGTCTGACAACTAAAACCACAGTTAGGCCAAGATCTAATAAAAGTCAACGACAGTTGAAACGAAAGTATAGACAGTTACACAACACCATGTTTGACACCTCAATTTCCTTTCTTCGTAACTAAAAAAAAGTATGAGATCAACTTCAGCAATTTGTGCCTTGAGGCTAGTGTAATAACATGTCACAATTAATGACTCTGAGACATAAATGTTAAACTGTGTTAGACTGGTTTACAGTAGGGGACTAAAGCAGAAGGTTGTTTAATTAGGCTACTCAGATTAGTAATGTAGTTTAATTCTTCACAAAGCCCTTAATAACCTTGTTATCTAAGAGTACAAACCTTCTGCTTGCCTTCTTCCACCAAAGAGAATAACACTGGGTCACATTAGGTTATAGAACCACCGATTCATTAAGAAGTTTACCGGAAGGCAGTTAGGACGTAAAAGTGATGAAGACAAATTGAGTTGTATTGAAAGACTTACAGACATCATGAAACTGTTTTTATTGAATGAAGCATACTCTTTATCATATCTTCGTTTGTGAGGGTTAGAGGTAATGTTCTGGCAATATAGCCTACTTTTAAAATGACATTATTGCCATCATAAAAAATGAGCAAGTTAAACTTGATTGGGATATTTTTTATTCTGCTTACCAAAGTTCACAGTAAATGTACGGTTTGTTTAAATAGTCAACCATTAGACTACAGGAGGTGGGTAAGTTATGTCAGTTAGCCACAAGAAGAGAACAATGTTCAGCAGACAATGTTAATTGAATGTGTTTTCCTGTGAAATGTAGTTTCCTTGTGAAAATTACTATTCTGATTAACACTGTCAAAATTACAACTTGTGACAGATTTATTATGTACTTCACAAGTTCATGTTAAAATTAGGCTGTCAAAAATAATCTGTTAGTTTCTCACATTAAAAACGTTTAACGCAATTAATGCAGCATCCATTTTTTTCCCTTCCTGAAGTAGCTATGCTAATGTCTACCAAATATAAAAACGTATAATGCCCTGGGATTGTTTCCTTCCTAGGCCACTTCCACCTGGCTGACTGCTATGGATACTCTTGAACAGAGTCAAATACTGCCTTGCTTTAGTAGAAAATACTTCTAAGAAACTTTTAGTTAATATTGTAGACTTATTTAGTTCATGGGTGTGAGAATTCAACGAGTAAACTTTTAGTGGGAGAGAGGATCTAGCGAGTTTGTAGGCAGTGGCTAAAAGATGAAAAGAAATGTAAATATAGAGAACCTTTGTAATCAACATTTCAAATTGGATGACTACGAACACAGTGTTCTAGGTTAAATGGAGCGGGAAAACTGAAAAAAAAAAAAAACTCCCGTTCCGTCAGCTCCTCCCGAAGGAAAACGCCATAGCGTACAGGTATGAAAGCTGTTGCCATAGTTTTCCATTTTGAACATAATGCGGTTTAAAGCAACATGGCATCATTACTTTGCATGCCACTTTCAAGTCAAGTAGCTTGTTATCTATACGCATTTTGAGCTATCCGCGTATGTCTACGCCGTTAAATGCCCGAGTGATTCCACGTGTATGTACACGGCACGCCATTAAATGTCCTAACGAAATGAAGCAAAATGTACATCTACATCTGGGGAGCGATATTTTTTTTCCTAGGATGGTAGGGGAAGACTCATAAATGCTATTAAACCCAGTGACGGGTAGGTTTAGGGACGGGGTTGAGGTAGGTCATACAGTATATTTGTATACCCAGTAATGTAACGGTAAGTCAACCGCATTCAGAAACACACTGAAAAGCGATTATGCGTGTTGTTAGCATGCCAAAAATGGAAATACGAATTGGTGTGTCATACATACGCCATTTCATGAGATCAGTCTGGTTTAAAGAATGAACATAGTAAGAAACTGTTTTCAGTGATAAACCTATTTACAATAACACTATAAGACATTTTGGTCCGAACTAGTGGTCGACCAATATATATCGCCCAGTATTTGGCATTTTTGAATTATTGCCGTTACTATTAGTTTACAGTCTTTGTGGAGGCTAACAGTTCAGAAAAATGTTCAATAAAGAAAGCAAATGGTAAATGAAAAGTATTACAGCACTTGCATTCTATTATTAATAATAGAAAGGCCACCACTATGATATTTTGATATTTTCTCATATTCATCCATGTGAACTGGATTCAGATTGAAGATTTCATGGACAAACATGAGTAACAAACTTTAAACTCTTGATTTTAAACTATGCTGCTCTATATTCAGTTGACCACTGTCATATTCACTGTGTAGGCGTCCTGTTCTTTATTTGAGAAAATATGATGTCCAGTGGACAAACTTACAAGATTTAAGCCTTTTTATCCATGCTTTTAACAATTTCTTTATTTGAGAAAACATATTATAGTACTACAGAAAGTATAAATCCATTTATTTCACAGGTTTCAAGTTTTCTACTTACTGATTCATTCACAAATGATGTATTTCTAATTTAGAAAATATTATTTAAAATAATTATAATGGCACTGCAGCATGGGCTATTTACTACCTTTAACATAAACATAAATACGCTCTAAAAAATGCTGGGGTTTTTAAACCAATTTTGGGTCAAAAACATGGACAAACTCAAACACTGTGTTAAAAATATAATTAAAAAAAAATTAACCAAATGGCTGGGTTTGTCCATATTTGACCCAAAATTGGGTTAAAACAACCCAGCATTTTTTAGAGTGTAGTGTAATCGAATATAGAACAGCTTTATATCCCTGCTTTCTGATATTTCGTCATTGGTGATCAAAAAATGTTGAAAAAATGTCAAAAAAAAATCTAAAAGTCCACTGGTTGACCATTAAAAATGTGCAACCTACACACAATGTGAAATATTTTACAATGTGAAACGAGACCTGCAGTAGGAAGGGGGTTCGACCAAGCAATCGAAGTCTGACACCAGCTTCGACAAAACCAGTAATGAAATCAATACCAAAAATACAGCAATTCCAATTTCAATGACAGCTCAAAAGCAAAAGCCAGACCCATCTGTGAAAACACATCATAGAGCTGTAACATAACCAATGTGCTGTATAATCCTCTCTCACCCATAACACAATTAGGCTGGTTAATGCACATCAGTGGGAGTTTAGCTCAACAAGGATTTGCTGTGTTCAACAGAACAGCTCTGTGGGGGCACGACTGCTTGAATAGCACTTCTGAGCAAACTAGCAGAGGAATGTGATGTGAGTCCTTTATTTGAGCGTCTGACGAACGGGACGTCAAACCTAACATGTAAACAAAGTCAGTTTCTTCTGGTGACTGCCACTGCTTTATGTCAACAAATACATCATGGTGATGAAAGACACATACAAGTGTGTACTTCAATCGCAATTCAGGTTTAAATGCGCTCTGAATGTTTCTTACCACATGTTTTAATAATTGCTGCCATCTCATCCCAGTGGTTGTGACAGTTCTCCCACAGGTAATGAGTAGCATGTTGCTCAAAATCCAAAACACTGTTCAAATCCAAAACATTAGCAAAGACTCCCAGTTGTAAACGTCAGAAATGAACCAAAACATACTGAGAATAAGCAAAAGGACTGAGTTAATTTTCATTTTGGGCATATAGTGGCCACAAAACATATTTGCACACTTGGTTTGTGTCATACATAACTGGATGAATTGCATTATTCTGCATATTATGTATTGTATAATAAATATCAAACCATGTGGAATTCATTTTGAATATATATATAGTCAACATCTAGCAAGCAACGTTCATGCCCATCATTCGGCACTACTAAACACATCATCTGATGCCATAACTGTAGGCTACTATGGTGCCACTACAGTAATGTTTAGTAAGTGTAATTCAAATAGTTAATCATCATTAAATACGAGGAAATTCGAAGGATTTTTCCCAATCACTGTTCAATGGGATTTCTAATTTCCTTATGCACAAAGCCCTTCTCAGCAATCGTCCACGACGCACATGTGACACAATCTGACTTAATAACATTACATACTAATAATATGCCATTGTTTGAGCTGGTCGGTGTAAATAAACCGCAGTTTATGTATGTTTTCTGCACAGTTCCTGACCGTACCGCTGTTGTCAAAAGTTTAAAGAGAGTGACGGACGACTCTTTCTTTGATTTCAGATCTAACACAAGCTCACACATCCATAACCACCACAAATAACATTTACAGATTGTTGACAGGCAGCAGAACACATTTTGCAAGGCTAACTGAACATGTTCATGGGCTTTCCTGTGGGACGTTAGCCGCTGCTAGCGCTTCCCTGCTAATGCTGCCTGGCCTTTTCCTTTGGAAAAACAGCAAAAGAATTGAATACAAACGCGCATAACCGAGTCTCGCGGCATACCAAACAACGTTTACGTGAGGAAAAAAAATGCGTATGTGATAGAATAGTTCATTGGCTTACTGTAATGGTGTATTGTGGTATTTGTTCTTGTTTCCTGATTCCTCGGTATTCCTCTTTTCTTTGACTGGGTTGGAGGAGTTGAGTTGGGATTCGGGAGGGGTTTCCGCTCACTCCAGTGCTACCACAGGCTTATGACGTTTACCGCACGACCCTCCGAGCCCTGCAACAATGTGTATGTGTCTGTGCGTGTGTGTGTGTGTGTGTGTGGTCAAGCATGAGTATTACTGTATTGTATATTTCAAAGTAGAAGACAGACAGGTGTTCATTTATGGTCATTGGTCATTGACACGAGGGGTGTGGAGTAGGAGGCTGCAGAACAGCTCTTTTCGAGACACACAACTAAGTTACTAATGTGATTGAATATCTCACACTTTACTTAAACACTTAACTTTTAGAAAGAACCAGTCACTCACTCATACTCAGTGTGTTGAGATTAAATGGATGTTCAGCAGATGTCTGTTTGGGACACCAAACATCCGTCTATTTTCAGTGTAATTATAAAAATGTCCATTAAATGGTGCTATTTCGCCTAGATGAACACATTCGTGGACATGAGATTTACCCTTACGAAAATTAACCATGGTATTACTACAATTAAAACCATGGTTATTGTAGTTAAACTAGTTGACGCAAATTAACAATGGTAGGCTATTTGTAGAACTGTGGTTATACAAATGCAAACTGTCAAAAAAACATGGTTTCCTTTTGATTTTGGTCTCTTCGACATTGCGCCAGAATCTGACGCTTTGGGGAAACATCTTTCAGAGAGAAATCCTGAAACCTCATTGAATAACGCTGTTGTTCTACAATAGCCAACACGAAAGGGACAGGCTTGCTCCCTATTTAAGGCAGCACTGAGCGTCGTTGCCTCAGATTCTTTTCTTACTCAAGAGAATGCATACAAGAAGCCTCTTTCAATGTTTAGTCAATGTTTGTCCCTACAATAGATGACACTTCTGCACCTATCTTCTTCAGCGTTTTGTGAGTTCTTCGAGAACTTCCAAGATAACATCAAGCAAGTCTAGCAGCACATGTGTGGGCCGGGTCCCATGATCTCCCATCAAGCTTTTTCCTGCATGTTGGGAATTGGAGCTGATTGTCTTTTGCCATGAGTATGCCTTTAAGAAATGCAATGAAGTCAAAACACAGTGTGCAACTCGCTTAAATCGTAAAGCAGCAGCACCTTGCTTCAAGCAGCAGACTACTCTGTACTGAGCAAAAGTTACTTTAGCTTCTGTCCAGACTCTGCCAGTTCATGGCAGACTCTGCAGGGCATCTGAGACAACGTAAAATACAGTGGTAAATGGTTGTGCACTATAGTTAATTCACAGATTTCCCCGTTCCAACATGTGTGTTGTATCAGCTCAAAGCAACCGATGAGCAGAATTTCACACTTCTAAAGAAATGCAAGATAAAGGTAGTGCCTCTCTAGGATCCTCGCTTCTAAAGCCACTTTCACACAGAGATTTTGGAAAATACACGGATAATGTAACCTGGCATTTGTCACAGGATTGTTTGATTTCTGTTCATTCACACTGCCAGTGATTTGCCGCGATCTGTGAGTGTGTTCACACACTACACGTAAATATGCCGGAAAGACACATGACGTCAAGATGAGCCGTGTAACGTACAAGTTGAAAACATGTACACGCGCATACCATTCCACAAAGCTGAACGGTACGATGAACTCAGGTGAACGATCTCAGCTTCAGCATAGATAGTGAGGAGCTCCTGGTCTCTGATTCGTTCCAGATTGCAGACATTTGTTCGTCCTTTCTTTGTTGATGATGAACACAAACTTTCTTCAAAGAGCAACAGAGTCGCGTGATAACATGAGCGTCATCACTATGACACTCCCCTTATGGCATTGATCCTAGCTTTTGTTCACACAACACGTGTTCCGGGACTAATTCCGGCAATGTTACTAGGTCCCCAACCTGGCATCGGTGCCAGTATCAATTCCGGGTCATGTTTGCGTTCACACCGAAGGCTTTCTGCCAATTTCCTGGGATCAACGCGTTGTGTGAAAGGGGCTCAACCTGGTCCGATACCTAGCAATATCATGATCAGGGTGTCTCAACAAGGTCCACTTGTAATGACTGTGTGTCTGTGTTTGTGTCAGATAAGCTGGTGAGTCCACTGTCTTACAGTCACTGATCTGTATAGAATGATTAATATATAGATCAGTACTGCTTACAGTACACAGCATAATCAGAAACTCTCTCCCATCACAGGCACTTCCTGAGATATGCCTTCAAACTGACAAAGTATATTAATATGCAGTTCTGTCCTTCACCATGTGACACACATCCAGTAAGTGTGTAGATACAGCACAACCTCCGCAGAGCGCAAAACAGGGGTTTACAGTCATTATTTTCTGTTATAAGAAGAATGGCGGATTCCACCCCATTCTGGACCTAAGACGGCTAAAGCCTAGTTCACACTACATGATTTTAAAACGTTGGGCTGAACTGTGCAGTTGACACTACATGACTTGTTCTCTGTGAAATCATGAGTGTTGAAGTTGTTGAGCTGTTCACACCACACGACACAACGTGATTGATCCACAACAGGAGGTAAAGCACTACACGAGTTGACAACAACTCGGTCACCCAACGATTCTATCTTGTATACAAACCAGGTTTTGTCACGAAAAATCACGCGATAAAACAAACCAGAAATGACGCGAAACAGCACGCCAAACCCAGTGAAGAAGATGAAGAACACAACACGCGAATGTGGACGTCAGACAGAAACTACTGCTGCAAACTGTTTGCGCAATGATTTGCTCTGAGAAAAAATGCAAAAAAGAACAAATAAGATTTACCCTGTGACCTTAACCCATTCCTTGCTCTGGTTGGCTGTAGCTTATGACATCACTGAGATTGAGTCGTGCGACAGCTCTGGATATCTAGCATTCTAGATATTTTTCTGGGCTCGGCGACACGTCTGTGAGGCATCTGCGAGCGTCTTTGATGCGTTGTTGGCTCTGTCATTCTAACAGATTGGCGAGTGTTCATTGCCCGCTAATCCCCCACGATTTGCAAGCGATAACAACCTGACCTGTCGGCGAGCTCAACGATTTGCAATTCAGGCTTAAATCAGACTTAAAATCATGTAGTGTGAACTAGGCTTAAACCACGGTTTATCAAAACGTCCATTCAAAATCACACTGAAACAAATCCTTTAGCATTTTCGCTGTGGGGACTGTTTTGAGAGATGCTTATTTACATATTCGGATAGCCCCTTGACATAGGCGCTCTCTGAGATTTGCGTTCAAAAGCATGCACATTTGCAAGCATGAACGCAGTTCTCCCCTCTCTTTGATTGATTGTATATTCTGAACTACTTTGACGATTGGTTGGTTCTTGTTCATTCACGGAATGCGTTGAACAGCCACAAGTGTGTGATCATCAAGCACCTTTATTGCAAAAACTGTTAGGATGCACACAGAGGGGACATGGCACATAAACTCTATAGAAATTAAAGAGCAGCACTCGAGTGTTTTTATGCTCAGTTTCATCGTCAAGGAGGTATTAACTTGCATTTCTGCTGAAGCTCTCAACAAGCCTTCTGTACGCCTTATTCACGGCAGCGCCATCTTTGATTTTTAATGAGAATGAAAGCGAGGCTGTGAGGGATAGACATACATC
>JAOTRC010000034.1:30929505-30943103 GCA_027497675.1 Cyprinella lutrensis
GATTGGCTTTCTATGCGAAACCCCCATTCTCCGTCACTCCTTGACGTAACTCGGAGTGACTACGAAAGGGAACTGCAGTTTTACATTCCACAAATAAAAATAAATAAATAAATAAAAGGATAAACCCTGCACCATTGGTGGAAAATATATTTTGTCAATTGTTCAATGACACATAAAAAATGTATGTAGCCATTTAGGGAACAAATATTTAGTAAGTGTGACTGACCTTAGGTGCAAATCCCAAGGGTGACATAACCTGACACAAAAGCTTTCGGAGTTTTGGCACAATGATAAACTGCATTTAACAGTTAACAGTTGGCTATACCTTTCAACGCTGCAAAACACATAGTAAATTTCTTTTTCTTTTTTTCTTTTTTTAATCTTTTAACAGTAAAAGATTTGGAGACAGTGATTCATGCATTTATTTCCTCCTGGCTGGATTATTGTAACTCACTGCACCTTGGCGTGTCTAAGTCCTTCTTACTGGAATTAGAAAGAGGGAACATATTTCACTTTTTCTTGCTTCGCTTCATTCACTGGTAGAATACTGTGTTTGGTTTTTTTCATGTATACTTTTATTATGAGACTTAATTTTCTCCTCAAAATCACCCAGTTTGATTAAAGTTTCAAGAAAGATTGCTTCTGTCATGGAATAAAAAATAAAAGGAGTAATTGCAACTTATTTTAAAACTTTTTACCATTTGTGTGATGGTCAGAAGAATTGCGAGATATAAACTTGCATTTGCGAGTTATAAAGTCAGAATTATGAGATATAAGCTTGCAATTTTAAGTTAAGTCAGAATTACAAGATATAAACACGCAACAGCGTGTTAAGTGAGAATTATGACAAATAAACTCGCAAATGCATTATATATGCTTGCAATTTTAAGTTAAGTCAGAATTACAAGATATAAACTTGCAACTGTGTGTTATTAAGTCAGAATTATGAGATAAACAAGCAAATGCATTTTATAAAGTCAGAAATATGAGATAAGCTTGCAATTTTAAGTTAAGTCAGAATTACAAGATATAAACTCGCAACTGTGTTATTCAGTGAGAATTATGAGATATAAAATAGCAACTGCATTTTATAAAGTCAGAATTATGAGATATAAACTAGCAAATTAATTTGATAAAATCAGAATTATGAGATAAGCTTGCAATTTTAAGTTAAGTCAGAATTACAAGATATAAACTCGCAACTGTGTGTTATTTAGCGGGAATTATGAGATATAAACTAGCAAATGTATTTTGTAAAGTCAGAATTATGAGATAAGCTTGCAATTTTAAGTTAAGTCAGAATTACAAGATATAAACTCGCAACTGCATTTTATAAAGTCAGAATTATGAGATATAAGCTTGCATTTGCGAGTCATTAATTCAGAATTATGAGATACAAACTCGCAATTGTGTGTTATAATATCAGATATAAGCTTGCAATTTTAAGATAAGTCAGAATTACGAGACATAAACTCGCAACTGCGTGTTAAGTGAGAATTATGAGATATAAACTAGCAAATGTGTTTTATAAATTCAGAATTATGAGATATTAACTAGCAAATGCGTTTTAGAAAGTCAGAATTATGAGATATAAACTTGGATTTACGAGTTATAGTCAGAATTATGAGATATAAACTTGCATTTGCGAGCTATAAAGTCAGAATTATGAGATATAAACTCGCAACTGTGAGTTATAAAGTCAGAATAAAGTTATAAAGTTGAATACCATGTTAAGTTAAGGGTGTTTTTTGCAAATCTTTAAGGGGTTAAATGGCCAGGCTCCTCGCTACATTACAGATATTCTCCACCAGAAATGTTCTAGGCCCTTAGGGTCCTCAAACAAGTCGATGCTGACTGTGCCACAATCTAGACTGAAGTTAAAGAGTGACCATGCCTTTTCTGTTGCTGCTCCACTGTAGGCTGTATTTTGATAGCTTTAAATCCTCACTACTTAATTTGTGTGTTCCTGTTTGTTGGTGTATTTATGCATTTTATTGTCTGAAGTGATTGTACAGCACTTTGGTCAGTGCTAATAAAAGTGCCTTGCCTTGGCAGGTGTTATACTAGAAAGTACATTACTGCCACCTACTGGGAACTGAATCAAAGACTTTTCATCTCTACCCTTTTCTCTCCCTCCAAGAAACTTCAGAGTCCAATCCACACACTAGCATAGCGCTACGTGTTCAGCTCCTCTACTGAAGCTCAGATGCTAAATTATTACAGATTAGTTTTTATTAGATATTCGATCAATATCGATACTTTACTACCATTATCAGGACTTACAGTAGTCAACATTTAAAGTGGATCAAAAAAGTTCAAAGTTGTCCTAATACAAGAACAGGTATTATCCAAAATGTATAACTTTGATGAAAGGTTTTGATCCACTTCAAACATTCACTACTATATAATCCTCTTCAGAAATGATACTTTTCTTGATTCCCCAGATAATTTATTTCTCTCATTTGAATATTTCTAATCAGCTTACATGTTCTACTGTTTCTCCAGTCCCACACACCTCGCATAAACGAGGTCATATTACATTGTACTATTTCCAGACTCAGCATAGCCCATACAGGGCTGAATAATACTTACTTCTTTCCTTTCCCCTCCTTAAAATTCCTTAATCTTCTCGTCTGTGGTTGTATGAAGTAAAAATGTCTTCATTGTATTTCATTATCCCAGATCATTTGCCACTTATAAGGGATTTGTTTCTTTATTATTGATTTAATCTCTGATCTACTGTACTTTATCTCCATTCAATATCTTAATTGCCCATGTTTGTTTTGCCAAACGATCTGCTTCCTCATTCCCTTCAACAACACTAATATGGGCAGGGACCCACAAAAACTGAACTTTCATGAAATGCGGTTGCATGTGATTCTATTTAGATTAAATGGAGCTAGCATTATGTCTTGTTTCTGAATGTTGTGCATCACTATTAAGAAGTAGGAGTCCAAAGAAATATTGTATGATTTAGTTTCATATCATATATTTTATATAATGCAATCATTATAGCAAGTAGCTCTTTTCCCTTCTTCGGTTTTCAGTTTTGGAATAGTGTAGGCAATTCCCACTTGACCTTTCTCTGGATCCTTTGATGCAGAGTCCATAGTTGAAAATATTTTGAAGAATATCGGTAGCCAAATAGTTGATGGACCTTTTCTCTTTACTTCATGGAATACATTTGGATGACACATTTTGTAGACACAATCTGTGAGTTTATTATTTCAATGTCACTTCCTTCATTCATCTCTAGTTGACTCAATCCTAAATCACTCATCTCTAGTTCAAGTTCAAGTCAACTTTATTGTCAAACCATGCAAATGTACATTAGGCAACAGACTGAAATTGCTTTTCTCCTATACTCCAATGTGTCATACTGGACAAATATTTGAATGCTAGCAAACCCATTTTGAATTCTGCCTTGTGATGCAGCCTGAATCATAATCACACTGTTTTTTCATTGGCAAGAGGAAAACTGGCCCCACTGACTGAGCCTGGTTTCTCACAAGTTTCTTTTCTCCATTCTGTCACCTGAGTCTGACAAGAGTTTGGGTTCCTTGTCACTGTTGCCTCTGGCTTGCTAAATTGGGACACTTAATATTCAACAATATTATTGATCTGAATGTACTAAAGCTGTTGTATGAGAACTGAGCAGGACAATGACATCATTTTTTGAAGAACTGCTTAATATATGAAACTAACTAATTTAATAATTGATGTTCTTTACAACAGACTTCAGCCGAAATGTATAATTTTCCTGTTATCTCTGTAAAGATACAATCTGTATTGTATAAAACATTACATAAATAAAGATGACTTGACTTGTTAGAAGTCAAGTAGTTAGTCTTTACTTTCCCCTTCACTTTTCCTACTTGTGACCATGCTACCTTAAACTCATCCTCATCTGTGCCATCTGTCCTCTTTTGTTGCCTCTGATCCAGATTTATCTTTGAACTTCCAAAACACCCGCCTGCAGTAGCTTCTACACCTCCACTCAGCCCTCACATCTTGTAAATAGAAACATTTGTCAGTTTTACAACACAAACAAAGATATGTGCCTGCACACGGGTGGATGAACAGCTAATATTTAATGTAACAGAAGGAATAATATTTATCTTGTCATTTGTGGTGCAGGTTGGGAATTATTAGGCACAGATGGACCATGGATCCAATAGCCAAGACTATTTCGACTCGTGTTCATCTGAAAACATTCAACGGTTTCTAATCACAACTTGTTAAGTCAGTCAACTGAGCTGACAATGAAGTGATTGACACAGTGTCCGTTATTAAGGGAGTGCTCAACAGCTTCAGTTATTAAGGGAGTGCTCTTTGCTCGCTTTCTGTGAGTAATCCATTTGCAATTTGATAAGGTTTTATTTTTCATGCTGCTAAGAGGACCAACGGCCATGTAAACACTGCAGAGTTTCAGGAGAGACAACCGCATTTAAATGCAGAGTGAATCCACTAAAATATCCCTAAGATTATATGACAGTAAAGGCTCATATTTGGCAAGATGTTATTTTAATTTATAGAGACCTCTAAGAGTCTGTATAGCCTATGGTGTGATTTATGCACACTGGATCATTTGCCAAATTAATTTTGCCAATATGCTATTATGGAGAAAACTGCTTCTAAACCAGAGGATATGGGCAGATCGTAAATCTAATTGGTTTTATGCACAGCTGCACTACTTCCTGAACTTCAGCCAGCTCCTTGCTTCCTGTCTGCCATTATTGGACAAACTGATTAATCCAGGTGTGTCTAATTATTGTTGCCGTGACTAGTGAGGTCAGGCACACCTGAATTAATCAGTTTGTCCAATAATGGCAGACAGGAAACAAGGAGCTGGGTGAAGTTCAGGAAGTAGTGCAACTGTGCATAAAGCCAATTCATAAGAATTGAGTGCCGAAGGGATGATGTCACTTTGTAGGACCCGGAAGCTAGCGGCGCATGGGTTCCCTCGATCGAAAAGCTATGCATTTTCCCCATAGACTTTTGGAAAAATCGCAAAAAAAAAAATAAGATCTCTGTTGAACAAAGAGTTGTGACCCTTAGCCCTTACATGTCTTGTCTATTAAGATAATCTTTACAAGTTAATCCAAAATTTATACATTTTGACGCCTATGTAAAGTTTATAAAAAACACAAGCAGACACAAAGTTTAAAAAACCACAAGCAGGTTATAACTGTGTGTTCTATGTCATAGATCAAAACGAGAAAATATTTGGAGGCTTTGTTCACCACAGACCTTATTTCAGGCGATTTAGCAAAAACCCATTCAAAAATCCCATAGACTTTAGAGCGAGGGAAACGGTAGTGCTAAAATACTAACTCACTTCTGCGTTTTGGCCTACAGAGTGACGTAGTAACTTCGGCACTCTTTTGAGAAGTGTAGTTCTCTAGAGACACAATCGCTTTATATGATGAACAGATTTATTTCACATACAAACATTGATCAAAAATCAACAAACCTGCTTGACACAAGAAAACAAACCACTTACTGAAGATCAATCTTGCTGCGTAACACACAAGAATAAACCTCATTGGTTCTCCCCCTTAAAGCAAACATGCTTAAGTTTCGTTTTACCACAACTGATGTGTAAGAATGTGGAATAAATTGCTCAATTCATATGGGTTAGATTTACAATCAATTTATGAACTTTTTGAAATGGTAGTTGCTTACGCCTGTTTCACACATACTCCGTTTGCAGTGCGTATGCGGTCCGTATTTTTTCCCATACCCATGTTAACAGGTTAGAGCTTTCACACTGCAGTCCGTCGACCCATTCCAGTTGCGGTGCGTATACAGCAGTGCAGAGATCGTTTCCACAGCGAGTCTATTTTTGCTGTGCTGCAAATGCAGAAATAAAGTGAAAGCGCATGGTTCGTGGTCAAAATGAACACAGATTGACCTGGAAATGTAGTAGTTTTACCATAAATACATTTAATTCAATAAAATGTAGTAATCTCACCATAAATGCATTTAGTTAAATACTACTTTTCATCTTTTTAATTTAAGACCAGGGTTTTAAGGAAGGAAAACAACAATTTACCTCAACAAGGACATGACGAACAACACTCCTCTCATTTGTGGAGGTAGAAAAACAAGCAATATTTATTGTGTTAAAATTTAAATGCAAACAGGCACGAGAGTCAGCTTTTTTTGTCCATTTTAACTTTTAATTTAAAATGTTTGCGATTTTAATATAAATACATGGTTAAATATTTCACCACTTGCTTGAGCAATTTAATATATAGAAGGAATGCATGGAATTATTTGCCTACGTTGTTTAAATTGTGGTTAAACGTGCATGCATCCATTCAAGTTTGTAAAAGTGTACAAAGAGATTCGAAATGCTGATAAAACAATTATTTTAATAAAAGTTGCTGCATAACTTCTGAATTTAAACTTTAGCGCCTGGACCGGATCCGCACCGCAACACCCACCACAAACGCACTGCAAACGGAGTATGTGTGAAATGGGTGTCAGCTGTCAAAGGAGGGACAGAAAGCTCTCAGATTTCATCAGGAAGATCCTCATTTGTTTTTCGAAGACGAAGGAACGAAATGGGGACAAGTAATGTAAGAATTATCATTTTTGGGCATCTGTTGTGTGTGCATTTGTCACCTTGCTTACCCAAGTTAGCATTTGATCTTGGAAATTTGGATGAATAAATGGGAACACTTTACTTGAAGGGGTGTGCATATATGCACTAACATGACACCGTCATAATCATGACATGACATAATTATGTTATGAATAATACGAAGGAAGTTTTATGCATGTTTGTGAAAACTGTCATTCGCTCGGTTATGACATTTTTAGTGCAAATATGACATTGTTTGACATGTCTTTGTTATGACACCTTGACATAAACCAATACATCATAACCTGTCAGTACTAAGACAACACAACCTGTCATAAACATTACATAGCAGATTAATGATCAAACTTAAGAAACCACCTAGCTTTATTGGTTTACATTACATTAAACTGTCAGTGTCAGGTGGTTGGTTTTGACATTGGCTGTCATGAAGCCATTATAACCTTTTAATGACAAATTCAATTAGTACCACTGTAGTTGAGGTCACGAAAAATATTCATGACACAGTTATAATGGCCTAATGACAGCTAATGTCAAAGCCAACCACATGACAGTTTAAGTTGTCATGACAGACACTGACAGGTTATGATTTTATAGTTTATAAGATGTCATAACAAAGATATCTTAAAAAAATGTCATATTTGCATCCAAAATGTCATTATTGAGGGAAAGACACTTAATGACAGTTGTCATAAACATGCATAAACCTTACTTCATATTTAAGACATATGTCATGCCATGGTTGAAGGTGTCATATCAGTCTTATGCACACCCCTTCAAGTAAAATGTTATCAAGTTTTTTTTTAATATTATACTGTGTATATACGCATATATGTGCTTTGTGGAACCCAATGGATCTTCCATGGCATCGCTGCAAAAACCTCTTGGATTCTCTATTTTTAAGAGTTTACTACTGACACAAAAACAAAATCGTGTAAAGATTAATAACAAGTGAGTAATGGGGAGCTTTGTGTCCTCACTATAACACCCCAGTGGCCTCATTGATCCTGAATACGCTAATTATCAGGGTTACTTGAAGAATAGATAAGCCTTTTTTCCCTCAGCTCAATCCCTCTTCTCGATCTCTGAGGGATTGTGAGGAGCTGAGATACAAATGTTCCTTTAGGAGAGATGCTAAAAATACTACCTGTGTCAGGGGGGGAAATAAACAGCTGTACAGCGTCATAGAAGGTATAAGGGAAAGGGTTAAGATGAATAGGGTTTGGGAGGGAGAGAGAGAGAGAGAGAGAGAGAGAGAGAGAGAGAAAGTGAGCGCAGCTGGCTGTCTGGTGCTGGGGCGGGAGATCAGCCATTAGGCAGGTGGTCACATGACTCTCTGAATGAGAGAGAGGAGGCTGTTGCTGTCTGATAATGAGCTATTAGCAGTTAATCACACAATGAGAGAGAGAAAAAGAGCAAGCTCTTTTGGGGCAAAAACCCCAATCATGCAAGTACACTCTTAAAATAAATGTTCTTTACTGGCATGAAGTTCCATGAAGAACCTTTAACATCCATGCAACTTTTCAATGTACAAAATGTTCGTTAGAGTGGAAAAAAGCAGGTCGTCGTGCAGGTCACTGCTCAATTTGTGCCAACAGGTTTTGGAACAAAATGGCTTTGAAAGGGTCAGTTATTTCACCATTAATAGACACTGACCTCTATTTACCCACAATTCAACAGTACCGTGGTTAAGGACATGCTGTTCTGGGCCAAACACAATTTTCTGATAATCTGTCAGCTTGGGACAGATATATTTCTCATTGAGACATGGGATGGCAATTGCCCCCAAACTACCAATAACACACATCTAATTTACAGACCTGCGCAAATGAATCATGAATCATTCATGAAGGCCCTTGCAGCGTTTACAAGTTAAAATGGATTTTTAAATAATTGTTCTGGTGGGACTGAATAGATTTAGAGGGGAGATTTGCATTTGATCAGTCTGTTCATTGCATTTCTGAATTTAAAACGACAAAGAGAGTTATGATGAAGTCTCATGAGAGTTATGAAGTCTTTACGTAAGTCTGGAAAAAAAAAACACACAAAAACTGCTCTTTTAAGCGTAATGTTTTTGTAACTGCATTGTTCTGTCCTCCTTTAATCACTGCTTTACCTTGACTGTATTGAGAATCTTATTATGAAAGGTGGCCATTTCTATGTCCTTTCCTTTTTTTTGCATCTGGTGTGTCAATGACTTTATATAATCTGATGCACAAGGTTACAGAGTCTTTTCAAATCGACAACTATCAGAACCACACAAGAGCATCACTCTATCAAGACAACATGTAGTGACAGCCAGCTCTCAAAGGAAAGAGAGAGAGAGAGAGAGAGAGAAACAAACATAATGCTATGATCAACCCTGTCAAAATCAACCTTCAAAAGCAAACCCAAAAGAGAAACACGAATAATTCAGTTCTGTTGTGTTTTAAAGCAGACTAAAAAAATATTTTATCTGAATTCACCTGTAGGCTACATGTACACTAAAAATGGAGTAGAAACAATGTTTACTGAATAATTGCTATTCACAAATTATAAAGAAGAAACACTGAATTAAATGAAAATTTTGAAGAAAGACTGTAAAATGTATTCAATAATCTATGTTTTTCAGTAAAATATCTTCAATTATACAATTATACGATGTAAGATGCAATAAATTAGCAAGATAATTAATTGTTAATCCTATCTTATTATATTAATTATATAATTAACTGTAATATTAAACTGTAATATTAAAAGACATTAAGACTTGTTTACTACGGAAGCGTATTGCATTCATTTGAAGAAGAAAAAAATCTACTCTGTTTTTCTGAAATAACGAGTTAATTATCTCCGAATTACGAGATATTTTTTGTTTTTCTTCAAGTGAATGCAATACGCTTCCGCATTTATGCAATGGACAATGATGCTGTTTGAGTATTTGTAGAAATGCATACATATGCAAATTGCAAAATATTCAATATGTTTCTATTCACACTTCTATACACATTTTAAATTCACTTATGCTCCATTTCAAGCGATTCTTTCCCCATCTTGTCTCTGTCTCTTTCCCAGCAGGTCGACCCCATGCTGACCCCCGAGGAAAGACAGCTCAATAAGATGCAGAATCACGGCTACGAAAACCCCACCTACAAATTCTTCGAGCAAATGAACTGAGGAGGGTTCTGCAGTCTCAAGGCCATGCCCTCCCCTCTCGCCTCCCGTTTTTCGATTGGGGTTTCCACTGCAACCCCCTCTCCCTCGTGTACTCCATGTATGTCTATATGACCGATGTTCAAAATGTACAACAAACCCGGCACGTAAATAGGGAGTTTGTAGTAAAACGTTTGCATACCACTCTCTCATCAGGGAGAGAGAACACCAATAAGAGAATCCGCAGACCACCGAGAGCTCCTTTATCCCCCGGTTTTTGCTTTCGTTCATGAGGGCGTGGCCGTGCCGAGCATGTTTCGGCGGTTCTAAAATCTCGTGAGAATAGTGTCACACATTCTTTCCGAATGAATTACGGTGTCTCAAAGAAGCTAAACATGTTCGACGTGAACGGTTTGTTTTGTCGTTTCTATTTTCAAAGCAGAGTTTATTTCATGGTGAATCTGTGATATGAATGAAAATAATATATTTTTGAGTTCACTACAGAAACCCGGTTGGGAAATCGAGACATTTTGGCCCTCTTAGACAAAAATAGACTACTGTTTCAATGAGACTTCAAAAGGAAGGAGGTTTGTATTGACATTATAAGTAAACCATCAAACACTCTGGTAGATTATTAGCCTCAATCACACACCGTAAGAAACTGAATCAGTGTTTTAAATGTACCACGAACGTTCATCCAACAATACTACCCTAAAGCTTAGGATATTTTTCTGGTATCGCTTCTTTAAAAATCAATTCTAAGTAATCCGAAGTCCATACGCGTAAAGAAAAGCATGCAAAATTTGGTGTATGATGCTATAACGTACTTGTGTTGGTCCTGTTTCTTGCTTTTTTGATAAAAATGAAAAAAATCAGCGCAACAATGACGTGTACATAACTAAAGACGTGACTCGAATAGACGTTTCTATCGTTAATTTGTATCGACGCAACGTGTGGACGAAAAAGATGACCTTGTGCTGCTCACACAGAGAACGAAACATTTCCTAACATGGCTGAATGAAAACGGACTGTTGTATAAACCAGCACAAGAAAATGACACGGTATCTCCTGACTGAATGTATCTTCGGTAGACATAGGCTCCATTCACCGTTCCTCCAAACACACCACGGCGGTTAGAGCGTAGGTTAGTTAGCTTAGCTAATCGCTCCGTTTTCATACAGTAGTTGATTTAACCGTCGAGGGTTTGTGTTGTGTGACTGAAACTAGTATGCCGTCACCTGTGAAAGGTGGTAAACAACTTTCACCGATTCCGAAACTGGTTTAAGTTTCTACACGTGTCACTAAGGCCTGAAAAATCAAGTTTTTTTTAATATATATATATATATTAGAGGGTTATAGAGTTGTCTGTTTATTGCATTTATGTTCTAGTACATGATAGAAATTTTAAATCAAACTTTCGGGTGTCCGTCGCTGTGACACAAATAACGTGAACACAACAATTTACTGTTAGCCTGTCGTAGAAAGGACATGTCTTAGTCTGAATCTTTTTAATTGTAGAACTTACAGGTTTTTGTGAAGAATACGGAATCATCATCGTGACATATCAACAGAAGTGAAACCAAAATGTGGGCCCAGTACGTTTGTTTTCCGTTTCTGCAGTCCAAAACTACACTTTTATATAAACCAAACCAAACTCCGTCCTGTGGAATCGTAGCTCATATTTATTTTTTCGGACTCAAGATGCACCAAACATAATGACATGATTGTTTGTATTTGATTGCATTGCCATTTTTTGTCTTCCTTTGTCCTGGAACAGTCACATTTGAACATACCTGAACTGAAACCAAACAAAAATGTGTTTAACCTCACAGTTCTGGAACATTTGAACAAATGGCATGCTACTCATTCTTAAGAAACATAATGTTTCATAAATCTCTCCAGGTTAGACTGGCCTAATTCAACAGCTCATGGCACTTAAAACGGCTCTGCGGTCTTGATCGCTCTGAGGTGCATTTATGAATTGTGATCAGTTAACATTGTGGTTCGATGCCCTAATTTAGGACTCTTAAATAAGATTTCGTACCAGCATCAGGCAGATTTAGGACAACGTATTCAGTAAAGATTGATTTTACATTGAGATGACTCATCCCTCTCTTATCCTGAACCAATAGAAATGTAAACGAAGTTACGGATGTTTTAACTGCTGCATTATTGCCTTTTTCAATGCTGTGTTTTGGATGTAATTATATGTATTTTTTATTTAAGTCGATATTAATTGGAGTTTGGGTCATTTGCTATATAGATTTGGACTGTAAACACTGAACGGGTCTGATCAACATCATGCTTTTAAACTAAACTAAATAACAGAGCACAACTGTATCCAGATTGACTCATTTGTGACCATTCATCACTTCAGAATCGTCCCTCGTCTTGCTGAATTCATTACTGAAGGATCAATGCAGTGAAGGTTAAGATGGAAACGCATTTAGCCTAGATCTAATGTGTTGAACATCCTACACACCCCAGTTTTATCTTTCAAATTATTATAGCATGTATTAAAGATGCAGCTTGATAATGTAAAATAATTGGTTACTTTAAAAGTAAAGATGTAATTTGGTGAACTGGTGCTTTGAGGAACTTTACAGAATTTGACATTAAGCTATTGTAACCAATGCAGTGAAATAAGCTGATCTGGAATCATTCTGAATTTCACCAAAGACATGTTCTGGATATGATTGGAAGGCCAAATAATGTGTTGTGTTTTTAATTGACATGTATTGTAAAAGCAAGCAACCTGTGAACTGATCTGGCTTGTTGTACTTGCATTAAAATGACAATAAAATTATAAATGACCCACACAATTTGACTGTGGCTTTTAACTTTTGGAATAGCATCCTGTCAGTACACTTCTGGTCATTATCAACAAGATAATTAGGAGAATTATTTCAGTCATTTTTTTTTGTAATCTAGCTTATGATCACAACAAAACAAAGATGCCAGGTTTGTTTCTACATTCTCAGAAAAAAGGTGCAAAGCTGTCACTGGGGCAATACCTTAAGGTACATACTGTAAGTGAAAAGGTCATTGCAACTTACCCAGATAGCAAGCAACTCAATGTTATTGAGTCTATGTGAACCGCATTGACCCACATCACTAATTTTTACGTTTTTTTTTTGTTTGTTTTTTTGCAACTTCATCATTAAATCAATGTTACAATGTGATGTTGGTTCAGAAAAATTAAACTAAAACTGACTGAAAACCACACAGCCTGAAATCAACAGCAAATAAAAGAAGACAATACATCTCAAGATCTCAGCAGGAGCATCAATCCACTCCAAAAAGAGTAAGTTATTACTGAGAATTAACAGAGGTTTAGCTGTTGATGTTTATTGAAAATGTTCAGTCACCATTATTTCCTTTACACTGGCAGTTTGACTCTTAGCTTTTAAAGGTGCAGTGTGTGATTTTTCACGACATCTAGCGGTTCGGTTGCGAGTTTGCGCTAAGGGCTCAAGCCCACTGCTCACCACTCGCTTGTGATGAAGCTACGGTTGCTAAAATGGGATTTATGCGAGTAAGCCAAGAGTATGTAACATTGTCACTGTTTCTGAAACACAGTCCATTATAAACCCCATCATGGATAACGTTTACAAAGCCATAGTCAGGTGAGGATCAAAGGTTTTAATATATAATATAATATTAGTAATCAGCTGATTGTCTCATAAACGTAACCAGCACTTTTCTCACTACATAGCAAACCCATTATAAAGCAAGGGAGAAGAACCACATGAAATAATGCAGCTATAGACCATTTCACAAGATAAACAACACTGGTCCAGAAACACTTCCTGTTTCAGTTTGTAACTGTTTTCTTTATTTCACATGTAAAGGAAACATC
>JAOTRC010000034.1:30943203-30960905 GCA_027497675.1 Cyprinella lutrensis
TTCAGTAGGCCACAAGAAAGTTTGCCGAACAATGTTAAGTTGTGTTTTAACATTAGCTAAACACACACAGGACATCATTTCTGACTGGATCGCTTCCCAGATCGACACTATCGAACATTTTCATCTAGGTTTTTTTTTCGTTGACGAAAATGTCAATAGATTTTCGTCATTCAAAACTAGCGTCTCGTTTTCGTCAGTGAAAAAATCTCGTTGAAGGAAAGTTCATCATTATTTTCGTCAATGAAATTAACACTGACATACAGCACAATTTTTAAGACCCAGATAACAAAATTCAAGACTTTTTAAAGACTTTTTAAGGTATTATTTCCAAATTCATAAATTCGATGCTTTTAAGGCTTTTTAAGACCTTGTAGGAACCCTGCATAAAGACATCTTAATGTCATATTTGCATTAAAAATGTCATTATTGACAGAAAGACACTTAATGACAGTTGTCATAAACCCTACTTCATATTTAAGACATGTTATGTCATGCCATGGTTATGAAGGCGTCATGTCAGTCTTATGTACACCCCTTCAAGTAAAGTGTTACCAAATAAATGAATAAAAACATATATTTGATTGGTAATGTATTTACTCTGCAAGTTTCCAATTACAATAACAAAAAAAAACAGAGTGAGACTGACCTTTGGAGAATAACCTCTGATGACCCCATCTCAGACCAATGCCACCGTTCTGCAGAACACTGAACAAAACAAATAACACAATTGGTATTAAACAGTCGAAAACTACACAACCAACATGCACATTGATAAGGGTCTCAGTATGAACAACTTCATAATTAATGTAGCTATGTAGAAATGGTAAAACAATAGTGAGGGAAATGAATAAATATCTTGAAATTCGTCCAGCTAGCGTAGAAACAATGTAGCAGTCAGACATAATGCAAAGTTATGCAGCATATCCTGTGTTAATTATAATAAATGGGCCTAGAAGTAAAAGCCAAGTAATTAAACTTTATGGTCTTGCGTTAATGCTGCCCTGGTAAAGTTGGCACAACCTCGTGTAACTTGGCTCTGAGGTCAGCTGGGTCTTAAGAAATTGTCACTTTAACCGTCTCGACGGGTTTGCCATTCAGCGACTTTTTGGGTTAACGTTAATGAAAGCAGCACGTGTCTTTATTTACAGAATAAGGTATGGTGTAAATGACATTCTTTCACAAACACTCAAAACAACATAATACACTTACCCGCTCTTTCTCGTGCCAACCAGGTGGGCAAAAAACACTCTCCGTACGAGCGCTGCCATGACAGAGATGGTCTTATTATTGGGAGATACGATGGTCCGTGGCTCTACCATTGGAGAATGCGTCACGGCCAACGTAAATCACGTGTGCCTTGACTACCAATCACATTAGAGGCTTGGCCTTGTGCGACAGTCAGTCACTGTTTGCGGATCCCATTGAAATGAATGAAGTGCCGTAAACAGAATTCTACCTGTCGCGCAATTGTCCGTTAATTCTCTTAAAAAATATGCATTTTTTCGGTGTAAACTATACAAATTGATCAACCCAAAACGAATTTTTAAGAGCAAACCTGTCGAAGATTAACCGATAGCCGGTTGATTCGTTAAAAGATAAGCCGTTCTCCCATAAAAGCAGTTTGGTTTATTCAGCGTAGTGAAGCCTCTCCTCCATAGACGTCCATTCAAAAACGGTTCCTTGTTTTCTTCCCTGCGTACCACTGCGTTAGCAAGCTTATTGCTAAACTTGGCCATGATGTTTGTATGCAGCCAGTTCACGAGACGCACTGACGCCATCTACAGGAGCGTTAGTTACCACAGCCCTCGACAAACTATTCTTTACAAATATAAAAAATGAATAAAATTAATATTCGTACAAAACAATAGTATGGTCATACTACCATGTACACAAATAAATAAATCCAGAAATATATATTTTTAAAACATCAGCATGGATAAAAGAATATACAATAAAGTTAAAATAAATCATATTTCCTTCGATTTTTTTCCTCATCAAAAAGAAAGATAATTAAGAAAGTCTTAGTTAACACCATTTTATTCATAAAATATATATAAAATCACACTAATTGACAGCACTCAACCAATACTTAGTGTTGGTCTGTGGGTGGGTTCAAAGAGAAGCACAACAGTAACAGTATATGCAACACAGGAAGTGTGGTATGGAAATAAAATATCAATACAAATAAAAAAAAAATATTTCCATATTTCCACTGCATAATTGAGCAAAACACACATCAGCTCTAATGTTATTTTTAATTGGGCCATAAGTAAAATACTAAAATTTCAAAGACAGGTTGATTTAGAAATGTGGTTACATCACAAACTGGCACAGAGATGCTCGTCAGGCGAAGGTCGCAGATTCTTTGGGGTGAAGTGTAGATAAGGTCCAAAGCTACATTACAATTGGTTGTAAAAGCTTTTCATTAAAAATATATATAAAATAAAATAAAAATCACTACAAATATGACAACACACCACACCAAAACAAAGTATGTTGCCTTGCTTTCATCCTCAAAAAATAAGAATAAAGTTGTGGCAGTATATCGCACAACGGAATGATCCAATCCAATCTAGCCAAATCACCACTTTATTAGCTGCATATAACAGCCTAAATGTCAGATCAGTAAAATGAAAGATGGGTTTCAACAAATCTTCACTAATGTCAACCTGATATTAAATCTGCAGATAAGAAGCATATATTCACGACAAACAAGTATTACAATTCACAACTTGGCTCCGTCTTGGATAAATGTAATCCAAAAGTTTGTGACTAATAAAAGCGTTTTCACAGTTAACATAAGAGCAATGGAGGTTTTGTCACAAGCCAAAGGCTTGTCAGAACCTGTTTTTGAGGTGACAGCATGTTCTCTTGGCCATATAATATATGGGATAAATAAAAAAAGGACTCAAATGTTCTCAAATTAAATTTCTATGACTATTTCCTCGCCCTCATGTCGATCCAACCTCTTATTAACTTTCATTTTATGGCCCCATAACCCCCAAATAATTGTATCTTCTGGCGTTTCGAAGAAAGAATTAATTTGAGCAGGTTTGGGATAACGTCAAGGGTGAGTAAATGACAGATTTTTCAGTTGAATCCTCAGAGAGTCCTTTCAAACCAACGTCAAACAGGCGGATAAGTTTATTTAAACGGTCTAGCAGCTAAAGATGAGAAGGCCGAGGGAAAGCCATGGCTTATTCGTGACAGCCCAGCAAGAACACCAAATGCAGAAACACAAAGTTTTGTATTTCTATGGTGAAATACATTAAAACATCTCACAAGGTTATAGTTATCACAGCACTGTGCCTAGTAAATAGTTTGTAGTCTTGATTTTTGGCAGTGAATCCCTCACAAATTCATCTGGACAGATTAAGCAGTCCCCAAAAAAATGTAATATAAACAAATCTGCCAATTACATGGGTCATAAGAAGTCAGATGAGCACCTCCTTGTTTCTGAGACTATGAAGGACATTAATCAAAGGATCATTCCCACTCTTTTTTTTTGCAAGAAAATAAAAGTAAGGAACATGTTGGTTAGCCACATGTCGCAAATTGAGAAACACAACTAAGCTGCAGCAGTCACATTATGAGGAAACAGAAAGTGCTGAAGTGAAGGTTTACTATACTTTACTATACTGTGCTTGTATTCACTCACTCACACACACATTATCTTTTGAGTCAGTGCACTTAATACCGTTGAAGTCTCAAATGTAAATGCTACAGAAAATTCCCATCTATTGCTAATCGTTCCGTGTACAACACTGCGTGAGGCTCCAATTCTTCCCACGCCCTGGCAATAATACTAAAACCAACATTATTTGGTAACTTATTGGGAATAGATTTGTGAAAATCTGAATTTAAACCTCCAGGCCTTGGCGAGAAAAATAGTCTTCAAGTTCTGTGAGTCTCTGGATTAGCATCACGTCAAGATCAGCGTCATCCTGTCTACCCCTACGGGCCCTCCCTCGCGGCACCTTCGCACGCAGTGGACCCAGGTTCGTTTTAGCCTTGCGTTTCCGAGGCAGCGTGAAATCGGGGAAGTCTAAAACTCGCTTTCGTTTCTGATGACCAATGCAGATCAGAGAGCCGTTCTTCTCTTTCGGTTCTTCAAATATCGTCTCCAGACTTCTGTGTAAATTAATAGAACAATCAGAGATCGATTTCCAGAAAAAGAAAAAGCAAGAGTAAAGAAAAATTAGATCTATAGAAATACCTGTTGGGTAATGGAGACTTGTAATTCTTATTGGTGTAAATCTCCTCTAAACTGAATTCCTTTTTCTTCAGCCTTATGGGACACAAACACAGCAATCAGCAGGACATTGAAACTAATTTATGATATATAAATCAATGTTTTATTAACACTATGATTTAGTGTAATACTCAAGACCAGTATTAAAGATGGGGTAGGTAGAAATTTTCTAAAACAACTTTTTCCCAAATTTGTGTAGCCCTCAATCGGGTCATGGGGTCTATACGACCCCAATCGACTTTTACTTAATAAAAAAAAGGTTCCCTTCTCATTTGTTCGGTTATAGAATTTGGTTGTCACTCCTGTAAATAACTGAACTGTGTGTGAACAAAACCATATTAAGGACTGACAAAGTTTCATAAAGATTTTGCGTTTGCTCCTTGTGTTGTGACCCAAATATTAAAGCACTAAAAAGAGAGATTTAGGTAGCAACACTGCTGATAAAATTTGGAAACTTAGATTAATTTAAGATTTCAGATTCATTTGTCATTCATTGAAATCTGTGTTTAAAATTGTATATGCCCTAATGTTTGAGTAAAAATATAAGTACGCACATATTGCTACATTATTACTGTAATCACATTATTATTATTAAACAGCCTTATTTTTTTTTACTGCATTTTACTTCTTGCATGATTTTTGCAAAGGCTGCTTAGTCAAAATGAGTTCCTCTGAATAAAATAGATTAAGAGAACACCGATTAAGAGAAAATAGTCGAAAGGATGATAAATATTTACATATTGGACAGTTCCATTTAGATTATATTATAAAGACTCAAATTGCTCACCTTTTTGGTTTGGGGAGTCCCATTGGAGTAAGGTTGTTATCTGGTTTGGGAACCGTCTTACGAATACGAATTTGGGAGACCCTTTTGGAACGTTGACCTGCTTGAGCTTCAGCTTTAGTATCATAGAGTCCCACCTACAAGAGAGAAGAATGTCAAGTCTCGAAAAAACTCAGCAATGTCTGTATCCAAAAATACACCCACTTTATTAGCTACACCTGTTCAACTGCTCGTTAACGCAAGATGGCAGCAACTCAATGCATTTAGACATGGTCAAGACGATCTTCTTATGTTCAAACTGAGCATCAGAATTGAGAAGAAAAGTGATTTAAATGACTTTGAATGAGGCATGTTGTTGGTGCCAGTACTTGATTATTTCAGAAACTGCAGATCGAGTTTCGCATCATGAATGTACAGCTGACAAATCTGCGATATGCCATCATGTCAATCGACACTTTTCACATTTCCGGGTTTCTCAGAAGCGGAAGTCTTGTTTGGGTAAACTTTTAGAGGTGAATGAGAGACTACATTAAATATATTTTTCGTGTTCCCATTTGGTCAATTAGCAAAAGAAAAACTCCACAATAGAGTTCTGAAGTGATAACGTCACTTTGTAGGACAACTCAGAAGCTAGAAAGGTAGCATGGGTTCCCTCGGTCGAAAAGCTATGCATTTTCCTCGTAGACTTTTGGAAAATTGCAGAAAATAAGATTTGTGTTAAACAAAGAGTTGTGACCCTTACACGTTTTGTCTATCAAGATGATCTTTACAACTTAGTCCAAAATTTATATAAGATTTTAAAAAAAGACACAATAAAGTAAAAAAAAAAAAAAACACAAGCACATTATAACTGTGTGTTCTATGTCGTAGATCAAAACGTGAAAATATTTAGGGGCTTTGTTAACCACAGGCAATTATTTCAGGCAATTTAGCAAAAACCCATAAAAAAATCCCATAGACTTTAGAGTGAGGGAACCGGGAGTGCTAAAATGCTAATTCAATTCCGCATTTTGGTCTACTGAGTGACGTCGTAACTTCGGCACTCTATAGTGTTTTCACAAATTACACAAAGGGGGGAAAAATAGAGAGCACTTAATAACGGCAGTCAGAAGAGAGAAATTTGTAAATTTGACTGTCATTACCAATTTAAGGGAAGGGTAATAAAATAGAAAGTATAGTGGTATAAATTTACATAATATAAAAAAATGAAAATATATATATATAAAAAAAATGTAAATTTACGATGCTGATGACCGTTAAACGCATCATTAGTCTGTGACCAAAACCAATGTTTCCAGCACTTCGTTGAATCTAGTGGTGCGTTCACGTGTTATTAGCCTGATTAAAACCAGACCATTCTCAGTGGTTGCTGAGTTATGGTCTGGAAAAGCGTCATAGACAAATCATTTCCAGAAGGGTGTCACCAACGGACGTCACGGATAGACCTAAAACCAATCAGAGCGATGAAGGAGATGACGTATGCAGAGTGGCGGAGAAACATCTCCGAGTGTTGTTGCTCGTTTTTTAACAAAATGGAAACGTTCAAATTGCTTAAAACATAGGCGAAAGCTGATTTGAACGAGTGATGTTTGACGGCGGCATCCATCTTTGTAATGTAGGCTTCAAAATCCCAGCGCTGTCGTTATCGTGTAAAGCCCGCCCCAACGTTTCTGATTGGTGCCGAGATTTCGACGGATTGGAAATGGCCTTGAATGAGCTCTTTGCCAGACTAACTTTCAGAGCAAATCTAAATTTGCCGGAAGTTGTCTGCGTTTTGCAAGGCTAACGTGCTATGGTAATTATGGTAAATACCAAAAGCCAATGTGGAAAATGCACATAAACACCCCCTTATGTGGTATTTTCCATAGGGCAACTCAGAATAATTTGATGCACGAGCTTGGATCTCCATCTTTTTACCACATTACGACAACAAAAGCACTTGAACGCAACACACTGTTAAATACCAGTTCATAAGTGGAAAATATCCTATTTTCCATAGCACGTGAATGCACCATTAGTCACGAAGAATTTAGGCAGTTCTGAAGGTAAAAGTGGTACTAGCAAGATGTTCCTAAAAAAGTGGCCGGTGAGTGTATTTGCCAACTTGCATTTTACTTATTCAAAATAATTTGTTCAAATTATAGAAGAGATAATATAATACCTGTTTGATTTCTCTAGATGCTCCTCGACTATGCAAACCAGGGTATTTGACATTTGCACTGACAATAGCAAAACTAGGCACAGATTCAGTGGCAGATCCATCCAATCGCACAGACTTGGGGCTGATGTTGTGCCATGAGGGTTGATCCAGACTTCTTTCTGGTGTGAGACGAATTTTTGACAGATGACACACTGATGAAGAGGAGATGGCCTTCCTACACACAGTGAAAGAAACAAGCATTTCAGAGAATACCAGATGATTGCTAATATTACATAGGCAACATCTACATAAAATGATCAGTTTAGCTGTGGTTTATAAAATTGGTCTGGCTTCATGCTTTAAATATAATAATAGAATAAACAATAGTTAAGGTGAAGTGAGTAATTTCTGCACTACTAGAAGCACCGAACCAAATAGAAAAACGTAACTAGATTTTCACATTTTCCAAAGAAAATGTGAGTGCTGTGCATCTGCTGTCCTAGCCAGATATGACAAAACATTGCAACATAATAAAAGCCATCTTTTCCGTCGATATCAAGAGTTTGTGTCCTAACCAGCCATGACAGCGACACGACACTGGATTCCATTTTTGGAATAATTTATATTTCTGCGACATTGCGACTGACATCTCAGGTATCGACTGTGTTCTGGTATCAAGAAATGTTTAATTAGAGTTTAAATATAATTTTGCTCGACTTTAACAGCCATAAAATATAATTAATTATTTACCTCAGATCTCAAAAATACCTTAGGAAACAAGAACGTTCAAACTGAACTCTGCACTTCATGTAGGGATTCACAATATATCGGCAAACATATTGTTATTGGTCCGATATATTAAAGCCGATAAATAATGGATTATTTCCTTCAGCTTAGACACTTCAGATGTGCGCTGTTCCCAATGAAATATAATCGAAATCACTACAAAAAGGAAAATACAGTTAAGTGCAACATGTGCCGCGCAAGTTTGTCATATAGGCTACATACAATTATAATGAGAGCATTATAATTGGGTGCTCTTGACATGCGTTTTAATGGTGAGACTTTTATTTTTGCAGTCAGGCTCTCAAATTATATCAAATTTAGCTTTATCGTTTATACGCTTTAAAAATATAAATAATAATCGGTTTCGGACAAATTTTTCATATGGTATATCCTTAATTTCATCATGACAAAGATATTATCAGTAACTGAGAATGTATTTAGAATACATACTCATTTTATTATTAATTATTTGATTATTTGAAATTATTATTTTTGAATTATTTTATTATTTGAAATTATTTTATTATTAATTCGATTATCTAGTTCTGTTCTCATATTTTATTGGGAGAGGGAGACAACAGTGTGCTTGCAGAGAGAGAGAGAGAGAGAGAGAGAGAGAGAGAGAGAGAGAGAGAGAGCTAACAAGACAGAGAAAGGGACATACTGCCCCTTTCCGAGCTCATTATCATTCTTAATAAGTCTTAAGGAAAGAAGGAGCAGTGAGTGTAAATGCAAGGTAATCCTAACACTGGCCAAGGTTACTGGGGACAAAGGCACATGCACACCCCTCCCTGCTGGTTGCACTGGGACACAGAATGAGCTGAACCCCCAGCAGCAGTTACAGAACCCTGCTGGAAGTACATGAACTGATGCTTTCTGTAAAAATGTTTTGTCTGCTAACTTGAGCTTTAGGTATATTAACCATTAAAAAAAAATGGTTCTAAAAATATTTATAAATAATATAAATATTTTAACATATTTAATAATAAAATAATATAATATCAATAAAAATATAATAAAATAATAAAATATTAATAAATTATATGATGTTATATTATTATACACTTTGTTTTAACTTTTTTTAACAATTAGCAAGTTTTTTATATAAGTTATACAAATTCATCTCATGTTTTTAAGTCAAATGAATGTAATTTAAGGTGAAATGACTTAAACGTCTAAGTTGATTGTACTTAAAAATTTAAGGCAGAAGCTTTTTTTAACATTATATTATATTGATGTAATAGTGATGTCACGTATGTGTAACAGAATTTTTTTGACAATTTTATTTTTATTTAAATTCAATTAAATTAAGAACTAAATGGATCTAAATCAGATCTAAATGGTGCCTATATATATATATATATATTATAGTTAATTATTCCATTGTAAAAAAAAATATTGTTGGTTTAACTTAAAAAAAGTAAGTAACCTGGTTGCCTTAAAATTTTAAGTTCATTGAAATCGAAAAAGTTAATACAATGAAGGAGAATGATTTAATCATCAGAAACTCAAAATGATATGTTATTTGAACTAAATAAATTATTTAAGTTGATTTGACAAAAGAAAAAAAATGTTGTGATTACTAATCATGAAAATATATTTTTTACAGTGTAGTTAATTATTGAATGTATTTTAATTAATTGATTAAATTATGCCATTGCACTTGGTACTTGCACTTTTATTTGGTTAAAATAGGCTTTATAAATGTAAAAAAAAAATATGTATATGATTTATTTAAATATTGCAAATTTATAAATAAGGTATTTTCTGACACTGATATATGAGTGATTAATTATTGAAAAATCAATGAAATCATTGTAAATCTCAAATACACACCTTTTGATTAAATGTTATTCAGATGATGTTGAATTAAAGTTTTATTTCGCATAAGAGCAGTCTGTTAATGCTGCACTCCGCGGTATTAAACCAGTACTTATGTTTGCAGTGTGTACTTGTTTGCTGTCAGGTATTTATTACAGTTCTGAGAGGATTAAATGATTGCATGGACAAAGCTGTGTTTAGCTTACTGTTGAGTTTAGTGCTTCATCTGGCTGTCTTGTTTTGAATGCCCCTAGTTTGGAGGTCTCCCTGATCTATTTGTAGGCCTATTGCATGCCCTCAGAATATTATACACATCATGCAGTGCATAAATATCACAATGAATGGCAGTATAAAAGCAGGTCTTGATTGACTGCAACGGCTAAATGAACGAACACAGCACAGTCAGATGTGTTAAGCAGAGCTGCTGGCCTTTGTCTGTTTCTTCAGCTTCCCTGTGTCACTTAAAGATGATTTACCCCCAAACAGATGTTTCGAGTCTCACCGCTTGTTCTATTTCCTGCCCTTTCAAAGGTTATGAGTGAAATGCAAAGCCTCAGCAGCGGTGCCCTCGGCCCGTAATTGCCCGTGTTTGTGCCACTGTTATCTTGAGGCTCAGAGATGGAAATTGTTGAGAGAGCAGAGCGCTGAACCTCTGGGAGCGCCTCGGCTTTGCACTGGTTGGCGATACAGCATCGGTCCAGTCCTGTCGGAGCTTGATTCCTGTTACAGCGCTCCCTGTAGTCTCAACCCCTCCCTGGTCCTGGTTAGGGTTTGTATGGCAACCTGCTCTCATCGCCCCCTGGGGCATCCTAGGAGGCAGAGAGCCATCGCCATGGTGATCAGAGCACAGAACCTCTGCAAAGCAGTCCATTGTGACTGGCGCGCGTTGAGGTGAGAGGAACAAAATGTCACAGCAACAGGTTTTTTTTTCTTTTTGTTGTTTTTGCCTTTAATGCCCGTAGGGGTTTGTTTAGCCTTTGATTCATCTGTGCTGCCGTCTGCTAAACGAGTTGTTTGTGATATCTGTTAATTGCCTCTTTTAAGTCATCCGTTTTGGTGCACGGTAGAAGGGGCCGAGAGGAAGTGAAAACAAATGAAAACTGAGTTTGCGGTCAACAATCCAGAGGGATGAGAGAAGCGTATTATCATGAGGTGGTTTGTTTTTTTGTACAAAACTTTTTTACTGTAGGTGAATATTTTTTTTTTCAGTCTCAGCCACAAATATTCAGGGGTTTTACTCAAGTATGTATCTTATAAGTGAATTCCCAGCTCTCACAAGCAAACTCGAGTGAGATTCTTGCAAAACTACAGGTTGATTAATTTTACTTGAACTCCCCATCTTCTTTTGAATGGATGTTGAAAAGGTCTCTTTTTGTTGTTGCACTGAGCATATGAGATCGGTTGTTCTCCACTAGAGGCAGCAAGAACAAATTAAATCCTGCTGTAGGCTGAAGCTGAGAGCCCCTCGCAGAACACTAAAGTCTTTCAATTACTGGAGAGAAAAAGCTCAAACTTATTTTGTAAAACCTAAAGTACCACTGAGATTTGTCGCAAGCTGAAACGATCTAAGAATTCTGTTCTTATTTAAAGGGATGATATACCAAAAAATGAAACTTGACATCATTTATTGTTATTATTTACATGTAATTGAGTTTGGAACCATGTTTAGTTTATGGCTTTTAGTTTATGCCAGAAGTTTCACATTGGGGTTAAATATATCTATTCCCTTTTTTATTCCCGATTTTTGCAGGGGTATGGCATATTGGAGGTCATGGCTCACTTTGTTTAACCAAGGAAATGTATTTCTGTGTAGTATTTAAAAAAAACATGCATTTAAAAATGCATGTATTTTAGCACCAAAGATAGTGGAAATGTATTTTTTTGGAAAAATGTAACATTTTTATTTCTATGAAAAAAACATGAGGGTAAATGTGTCGTGTACTTGTAGTGAAGTTACCTAAGAAAGGTACTGGTAATAATGTAAGGATTTATGGATAGGTTCAGAGTTATATATATATATATATGTATATATATATATACAGTATATATATATACAGTATATATCTCAATGAAAATTTTTTTTTCATGATTTGTAATCATAACATTTTTTCTTTTGTCAAATCAACTTAGATAATTTATGTAGTTCAGATAACATAATATTTTGAGTTTCTAGTGATTAAATTAATCTCCTTCACTGTATTAACTCAATTTTTCCATTTCAAAGAACTTAAAATTAAGGCAACCAGGTTACTTTTTTTTCAAGTTAAACCAACAATATTTTTTTACCAGATCCCTCATTTGATGTACTTTAGTCTATGGTTGTTGTTGTGTTTTTGCTCGTTCCATCATCCGCCAAGTAAGAAAGATTATTATATCATGACACATTGGATGCAGAGGCTCTGACAACATTTGCCTTATATTTCAGCTGTGATTTGTCAAGACGGTTTAGAAAGAATCATCCGAGGAGATGGTGATCCAGTCTCTCCAACCGAAAAGGCGCACGGCAAAGGTAAAAAATATATATATAATTACATATTAAATTCAACAAATAAAAGAATGAATAATTAATTTGTAAAGGTGCAATTTCTTTATTTGACCCTTGTAATTAAAGATATGAATCTTTATATTTTGCTCCTTTTCTTTTCCATTCTTTTTTTTGGAGCTGATTAACTTGTACATCATTAGCCAGCAAACAAGAAACTAACTAGGTATTTATGGCCAAAACAGGTGATGACATTGCTTTAAATTAAATTACCATTCAAGTTTGGATTAGATGCAATGTAAAAACATGCTATTTTAATGATATACTCTCTCATTAACTATGAGGCATACCACACTCCATTAACTTTCCATTTCTAATCCATTAGTACAAATGTTTGTGATCTAATTTTATGTTAAACCAGTTGAAAGTCTAAAAAGTGGAACGTACCCTACCTCGCTAAACACTCTCAGAAAAAAAGGTACAAAAGCAGTCACTGGGGCTGTACCTTTTCAATACACTTTTGGGTGTAAATTGGTACCTACATATTAGCACCTAAAATGTACATAGTAGCACCAACATGTACATATTAGCACCAAAAATGTCAACAATAACACAGAAAATGTACATATTAGCACCTAAAATGTACATATTAGCACCTACAATTTACATATTAGCACCTAAAATTAATTTATTAGCACCAAAAATGGACAAAAGTTTACCTTTTGTAAAGATACAACCCCAGTGACAGCTTTTTTGTACCTTTTTTCTGAGAGTGTATGACCATGGTCTCACCATTTAAAATTAAACTGTATGAGAAAAACTGCTTTTTTTATGAGAAAGATTACAACAATACTGTAAGAAACAACAAAAACATTTCCCTCACAGGAGATCCTCAGATCCAGATTGTTGTTTTCCCCTCCATATCACCTGATTCAGAGACGTCAGAGACACCCGGAGCAGATAGTTGGACCACTCAACCTAACACACAGACCCCAGATCAGACCCCCTCAAACCCACCTCAAAAAAACAGCATTACTTCAAAGGTTCAGATATTGTGCCTCATTAATATTATGTCAAAACATGTTTTATATTTTTCAACAGCTATACCCTGATTGTGTGTGCCATTCAGTTAAAAAGACATCTGGTCTTATATTTTTTGTTTATTTTTGCAGGGAAACGTGGTCTGTGTGGATAAAATGCCAACGCACTACAGATATGATGTGCTGCTGAAACTAAAGGCCTCCTCCACGTGTGTAAGTTCTGGGTTGTGTTTATCCTGTGATAACTGGGTGGAAAATATATAACGGGAGAGCTGATTCTATATCAGTGGCTATTCGATTTGGAGAAGTCTTTGGTTAAATACGGTAGTGCTGTGTGCGGATTTATACACCTATCGAGACTAATACAGTTGAAACGTTTAGACTAGTTCACCAAAAAATGAATTACTCATCCTCATGTCATTCCAAACCCGTAAGAGTTTCGTTCATCTTCAGAAGAGTTTTCTGTTCCTCCGTTGACAGTTACGCAACTACCACTTTGACGCTGCAAAAAGTTAATTCAACGAATCCATTATGAATTTAGCAGTTAAGTCAAAATTTTTGAAGAGACTAAATCGCTTTATATGATGAACAGATTGGATGTACGCTTTTATTCCTATAAAAGTTTTTGTGGGGATTGCGGGGAGCCTATTTGCACTCATATTCTCAAGGTAGATTATTTATTGGAGAAAAAAAAACTACCATAGGCATTACGGTAAAGAGAATTATGTGTACGGTAAATGTGACCTATGCACTTTTTTGTGAGAATCACACTTTACCATACACAGCAATCACTCGGCTTTAAAATGTTTATAAACCCACAATAAAGAGTGATCTGCATAATCTAGAATAAAAAGACATCATTGTTAAGCCTTTAGCTTTCTGCACATTATAGACAGACTCCCAGATGCAACTTCATTTTGCCAAGTATGACATTATATAAGAAGTTGAAGCCTTTTTATAAATCAGCCTATAGAGACCCTAACAAGTGTGTTATGCCATGTGCTCAAGTCTCACTGGGTGGACCATCATAGAGGCCTTGCGGCCTGCACATCAATGGCATTCCATTACACGCTATGGGCGGCGGCTGTTGGGAATTCACGCCAGGAACTCTGCCAAGATACATACAGTAGACGGGCCTCTAGGTTTAGTTTCAGAGCCAGTAGAGTACCAAACTCCCAATAGAATGAAGCATAAACAGTCAAATAGAAGAAAACACATCATGAGAGTAAATAATATGCATGTATATTGTGTTTGTGTGTGACTAAAACTGACATATTCATGAAGTCTGATGATTTAAGCTAAAATTCAGTACAAATTTGACACTTTTTAAAGGAAAAATAGATATAGATATATAGTCAAAAAGCTTCTGTCTCAAGCAAATATGCCTTATTTATTTTTTATTTTTGAAAATGGGCTCAAGTTTATTAGCAATATATATTTATCTATTTCAGTATTTTGAGATATATAGTGTATATGTGTGTGTGTGTTTGTGTTCAAAATGGCATTCTAAAGCTCTAACGGGAATTCTTCTATTCACCAATGTTTCCTTGGAGAACTGTGATATTTAGCAGAAAGGGAGGCTGTTGCTATGAGAGAATATGAAACACAGGTTTCATATTACACCACATTCCAGGAAAGAAAGAAATATGAAAGATGGAGAGAGAGAGAAGGGGGAGAAATGAGAGCAAGGCATCACTCCATTTGATGTTAAATATACATGACTTTTTAAGTGTCCAACATTTATTACAAACACTATTTAAATACAAAACCCTTTCATCCAATAGGAAGAGACTAGAGCCAGGATACAGAGTGTTCTAGAACATCTCTGTGGTGAAGATTGTGAACTTGAAATCTATCAGAAAGACAACACGGATGAGGTCATAATTTATGGAGACAGCATTGATGGTTTGTATCATCTTCTTTTCATTTCATTTTCATTGCTTGTTTTATATTATTACAAAATATTCCACAAACAAACTATCAATCCAATGGAACACAAACAATCCACCCCAAAAAATAACAAGTTACCAATTTATTAACCCTAAAACCGTATTTTGGACAAATGTGGGCAAAATAGTTTTGATTTATTTTTTAAAAATACTTCTCTTGATCTGAGCGGTACAAGACTTTGGCAACTTTTCTTAAGTTTGCCTCCTGAACACACACATTATTATTTTTTGACTCAATTCTACAATGTTAAGTGGGTCAAAAAAAATTATGTATTTGGGTCAAAAAATGGGCACCCATAGAAATCAATGGGAAAAACTGTAATTTAAAGCATTCTAAAATAACCCAAAATAAGATAATGACAGCAATGTCACTTCATCTTTAGGTTTTAGCACTAAGAACTTATTGGAATGATATTTTAATGTAGTTAAAAAAATAAAATAAATAAAACATAAAAATAAGCATAATTTACACAGAAAATATGGTACTTTTTGAAGTAAATAAATTCAAAAATTCCCCCCAAATAAAAAATACCCACCATAAATGGATAGACAAAACTTTATCGAAGACAGTGACATAACATTTATAATAAATAAAAAGTCCTCTGTGCCCACATTTGTCCACAATTACAGGATTAAGGGCTATGAAGTGAATACAGTTTGAGGGCTACATATGATGAAATCTATCTATCGATCTATCAATCTGGCTTTTTAAAGCTGAATTTTATCTTTTGTTACAAGTGTAAAATGACGGTCTAATTTCTTTGAATTCTTAATTTCGTTGAACTACAAAACTTCTGCTCACTGTTCGCTTCCTCAATTCAAATTCAGGACTTGAACTGGAATTATACAATTCTTATTTCAATTCTGAATGGTGCACAACTCTGCTCTACAGACTACATCTGAACAATCAGACTAAACTCTCCTCATTTTTTTTTTTGTGTTTCATGAAGTTGATCCTGAAGAAATGGCTGGAAAGATCAACAATGACAACATTACAGATAAGGTCAGCAACACAAAATATACACGATGAAAATGAGAGAATGCACATACACATCTAAAAGAAATTACGCTTAAATGAAGTATGAAATAAGGAATGTAGCCTGGTACATCTGCTATTGGGATTTTGCATAGCAGTGGTTTAATAAAGCGTTACTCCCAGATTCCAGGACATGTGAATAATACACACTCCATTCGGCCTGTGAAACAAAAACACTACATATTGCCATGTGGTTTAGTTTAGGGTTAAGTTTGGGTGAGGTAAGGCTGTAACTCATTATGAGGTACATAGCTGTGCTGACAAATCAGATAAACACACTCTATGATACACATAAACTTAATTCACGCAATACTATAAACTACACAACACCTGCCGTGTAAAAAAGAGAATGTGTTGGTAATAGTTTGTCTCTATAGGTGGACGTCGATGAGGCGGTGTCTCGCGTGGGCCAGCGCTCGAAAATTGTCCTGATCTCTCTTCTGATTACGGGTTTGCTTCTTGCTGCTTTGCTAATAGCTGGTTACCTTCTAAAGACTCATCGAGGACAATCTAAAGGGCTACGATTGGTGAGTGTGACTGTCTAATCACATACCAAATTAATCAAAATTAGGCTTGGGGTAGCGACAATGCTCATTGTATTTATGACTTTTGTCTTCATCAAGGCTGAGGACTCCTTTCAAGTGGATCAAGACAACCAAGGCAACACGCTTCTGTCTGTGGCTCCTCTGCCTCAACAGGAGCCTTTGGACAAGCCCATCATTAACGGAGAGTCTCCGGACTCACCCCCCACCAATGGACACTCCGCCACCCAGACACAGGTGGCCGATACTCCGATGTAAGCGGCTCGGAGTAAACAGTCAACATCAATCCAATGACCAACAAGAGTGAATAGACTTCATGGGTTATCGTACACAACAACATTAGGAGTGATGAAAACTACAACTGAGATGATGCCGAGGGACACACTGCTGAAAGTATGAAAACCAAAAGGTGATGTGAGAGGAGTCTGCTCTTGTTGAGCCTGAAAATGTTAGCAGGATATGAATAACCCTTCAGAAACCACATCTATTATATACAAACATTTACACTTTTAAATCTGTTTAAATCTCCATTCTTCAGAGATCATCCATGCCAAAGCTTCTCTAAAGGAATTCAAAAACAGTACAATACTAAGGATTTGTATTATATGTTTAGACGAGCCAAAATCTCAAGTGTGCATTTTCAATATGAAAAACATTGTCAAGTCTACAACCGCTGCTACATTACTACATACAGTAGTAATGGTTAACAATCAAGTATGTTTGTTTACATTATGCATTAAAGGTGTAGTTCACTTTAAAAAAAAAAAAATTTGCTGATAATTTACTCGCCCTGATGTCATCCAAGATATCCATGTCATTCTTTCTTCAGTCGAAAAGAAATGAAGGTTTTTGATGAAAACATTCCAGGAT
>JAOTRC010000034.1:30984326-30995654 GCA_027497675.1 Cyprinella lutrensis
CAACTTGACATTAACCAAGAAATCATAACTAGTCCAACGTGTTCCACTTTACTTGAGGTAAGGGGAAATATTAATGATACTGTTGTTAAAGCATTTGACAGTGTAATAAACCTTAATGACATATTTATAACTAGTACAATGTGTTCCACTTTACTTGAGGACAAATAAAATATTCATGTCACAGTTATAATGGTGTCATGACAACCAAAATTAAAACCAACCATGACATATGACAGGTAATGTAATGTTAACACAAAGCTAAATAACTTCTTTAAGTTTGATAATTAGACCTGTTATGACATTGTTATGACCAGTTGTCATAAAAAGACACTTTTGTCTTGGTTAATGTCAAGTTGTCATAACAAAGACATTTTAAACGCAGTCAACTTTGCATTAAAAGTGTCATAATTTACCAAATGACACTTAATGACAACAGTCATAAACTTTCATAAAGACTCCTTCATATTCATGGCAGGTGTTATGTCATGTTTATGACAGTGTTGTGTCAGTCTTATACACACCCCTTCAAATAAAGTGTTACCTAATTGAGCATTATGGAAGACACTTAACAAGCAGAACCACTGAAAGGAGAAAACCACAATTTTAAGTCACCATTATGGTGATCGGTGTTCACTTTATTTGGGCTCTTGACCCTTAAATCATCAACGTTATATTTTGTTTGGCTGCTGTGCGTGAATTACAGTATTTCACCCTAAATTCAACAAGAAAAATCTGCATTAAGAAAGTGCAGCCTGTCTATGAAACTATGAAGTTTTTGTTATAATGGAGATACTGTAATATTGTAAAGTTGAAAACAAAACATCATATGTTTTATTTGTTGTTTTTTTTAAACGTTTGGGAACATTACATTAGCCGAGACAAATGATAAAATTAGTGTCTTTAATTGTTTCCTTAGATGACTATGGAAAAAGATCGATTCATACTACATCTGGATGTCAAACACTTTTCACCAGATGAGCTCTCAGTGAAAGTCAATGGAGATTTCATTGAAATTCACGCTAAACATGAGGATCGTCAGGTAATACTGCGACACAATACCTAAACCAGTGCCATGTGACTGGCTTTATTGTTTAAAATCCATGTCATCACCAAGATGACTGGCCTTGTACCACAAGTAAACATTGAGTCAAACAGAGTGAAAGATAGACTTGTTATCACCAGCTCATAACGACGTTGTGCTTTCATTTCAGGACGATCACGGTTTTGTCTCCCGAGAATTTTTAAGAAAATACCGTGTCCCTGCTGGTGTGGATCCAGCCTCTATCACTTCTTCCGTGTCTTCAGATGGCGTTCTAACGGTGACAGCCCCACGCAAGCACTCGGACGGCCCGGAGCGCACCATTCCTATCACCCGTGATGACAAGCCCACCCTGACTGGGCCTCAGAAGAAGTAAAGCTGCTAGACTTTCACGTTATGTCCCTTGTCTTCCCCTGTCCCATTGTGCTCCTTCTAAATTACAAGGGAATAACTTTCTGACAGGCCAAAATGGCTATGTTGACTTTGCTAAGGCTGCAAGAGAAACAAACAGATATTAGGCTGAAAATCCATCAACAATGATAAACGATTTTCAGAGAAGTACAGTTTTACAATAAAGTATTGTTTGCTGCTGACCTGACGCCACAAAGAGGCTTTTGTATATCTCGCAGGCTTGACTGCAAGACAAAGTGTTTGAGAGTAGGAGGAGTATTTGTCATTGGAATTTTTGGATTGGAACAAAGACAAACAGGCAAAAATAGATCATTGTGTTAAAATGAGATGACAAAAAAAATCATTAGTGTGATTCACTGCACACCTTGAAAAAAATCTGTTCAATCAATGTACGTTAAAATTATTTGTTACATCCAGATATCATAATTGTTTTGTTGTTGTTTGAAGTAAAGTTTATTTTTGAGTTAATAATGGATTCAGGACCAGAGTATACACATAAAGGCCAATTCACCCCGCACAGACAAACACATTTGTTGGCTTTTGTCTGTTGGCGTCGGTTTATTTTCACCCGACCGAACATGTTCAATCAGCATTTGTTTGTGAACATGGCAGTTATTTTACTTAAAATTCTACATCCAACTATCAATATGTTTGTTGGAGTTTGTCTGTGCGGTGCGAATCGGCCTTGAGGGGATGTGGAAAAGAAAAGTTCTTGAAAAGTGACGGTATTTAATTGATTGGACCTGATTTGTAAGTGCTGATGGCACATGCATGGCTATTAAAACAGCATGGTTAGCATGATATATGGTTGCCAAGAACAAAAAAAAATTAAAATGATTGTCCTATGTGGTGGGAATGGATCATATAACGTTTATTAATGCAAGGGTTTGAAACCATGTTGTCTAAAAGGTCAAATATCTCTTGGTTTCCCAAAATAATTTGAGAATGAGATATGAGCTGGGTGTTTGTGAGTGTGAATAAGTGCCAAGAATTTATATTGTTTGTAGTCACTGAGACTATTTGGTTTCTTAGCAATGGCTCACTCATTCAACAACGGCAAAGCTGCTAATAGCAAACTAGATCAGTCAATTTTTGATATGGAAAACTAACATAAGCAGGCTCAGACGAGGATGTAGAAAACCTCAATAAACACCTCAATAAAGCAAATGCCTAAACTAATGTATTATCCCCAATAGGAGGTATAATTGAGCTTTTTAAAACATGGCTTTGCACTGTTTACTGCTTACATTCCTTATTAATCGCAGCTAACACACTGAATTAACTTGTTAACATCACGAAATATGAATTAATAAATATTGTGGACTTTGTTCAAAACCGGCGTGACCTTTTTTTTTTTTTCAAAATGAGTCTTTTCAACAAACTATATGACAAAATATTAGTTGTCATCTGTGGTTTTCAACCCCTATCCTGATAATAATTATATCTAGAGAGTACAGCTGATGTATAAAATATACAATTCAGTGGAAGCAAAGGATATATGCACCAAACTGCTAAATTAAACACTTAGGATTTACTGAATTCACTCAAATATTTTAAGAAAAGGAAAGAAAAAAAATCCATTGAGAAGGATAATCTTAGTAGACTTTGGAACTTATATGGAAAAGAAACAAAAATTCTCATGACTGGTCATCTTTTTTAGACAGTTATCTGTAAATGTTAATACATGTCAAAATGATCAAATATTTCAGAATGTATCAGGCTGAAAAATATTTGGTATGCCACTAAAATACAGTAGGTTGAAATGTTAAAATAATTTTAAACTCAAGTATAATGCTTGCTGAAATTATTGACTTTACACCATGAATCAAGGTAAATAAGCAAGTGCAATTTAATTAAGAAGCAAAACGATCTAACCTCAAAATTATGAAATTAATCATCATGGGTTATGATAATAAAAGAAAAAAATAGACACATGCTTCAGAAAGATACAACAAATCAATACTTGACTATGGATCACTCACAGACGTCAGAGATATTGAAGCTGATTTCATTTTGTAAGCGGATTGTCTCTGTTATCCGCGCTGAGGCTCTGAGGTCTCTTCTGTCTTTTCTTTTCTATGTTGAGGGCTTGTGAAGTCGAGTCTGTTGCAGGAGTTTGGCACACACTTAGTGTGTGGAGGGTTCAGTTCTGGTTGGTGGCCAGGGAAGCTTCTTGACTCTCGCTTTGGTGCTGATAAAGTGGAAATACCAGGGTCTTAACACATGGATTATTATTTGGCTGAATTTAAAAAAAATGATCTAAATTTACATAAATAAAGTATATTTAAGAAAACCTACTTGAGTAAATCGGCCGAACATCAGGTTTCTTGTAGCTGGAATAATATGTGGTTTCAAAATAGTGAGAGAACTGTGAGGGGGAACAAATTCAGTGTTATTTCACTGTTGAGCACATAGAAAATTTGGACTAAATTGCTCAATTCATATGGATTGGTTTAACAATCTCTTTATGAACTTTTTGAAGCGTAAAAGAGGTATAGTTGCTTAGCTGTCAGCAGAGGAATTGAAAACTCTCAGATTTCTTCAAAAAGATTTCTTCAAACATTTGTGTTTCGAAGATGAACGAAAGCCTCATGGGTTTGGAAAGACATAAGGATCATGACAAAAAAAATAATTTTTTGGGTGAACTATCCCTTTATGCAACCGTTAAAAATGCATGTCACAATAGCAAACCAAGTAGGCTATCAGTTATTTTAAAGAAAGATAGCTTTCACATTCAAAATGATAAGATTTAAAATTATTAAACAATCGATTTTCAATGTTCAAAATGAAGGTGAAAATGATGTGCCCTTTTTTAGTGGAACATCTTAGCTTATGATAAACCACACCTTACAACTCATTATTGTTTTATATTTAGCCTATCTAAAGCAATGAAATCCAAACCTTTTAAACATTAGGTGAATATGTGTTGGTTTCACAGACAGGGCTTGCGTAGGATTAGGCCATTAGGGCAATGAAGTAAACTTTATATGTATGTGCCTTAGAAAAGAAAAAAAATATGTGCAACTTGATACATACCAATGACACTGACATATTTATGATATGCCAGTCTTTCAGTTAAATCAGCTCAAACATTCATTTTAGTCTGGAACTAGGCACCTTGTCTGTGCGTCTATGGTTTTTACCTAACAAAACCAACCTGGTGCGGAAGGGGGCGCCGTAACGCCACAGTCCGACGAGTGTCAAACCTCTCTTCCGACCAGTTACCGATGAGGGTTGCATTTGAATAAGAGTCTTCTTTCGTTGAGCATCGCCATCCGTACTGGTTGAATTTCGCCTCATCAGTAAAATCATACCAGACCTCAGATTGTCCAGAAGCCCGAAGCATGTGATGAAAAGCAGAGCTTTTTCTTATCCATGGGAACTCCATGTTTATATTAGACATCGCCTGAATAGAGAATTAATTTTGAGAAATAAAAAAAGATAAACGTTGTTTTTAACAAACTGCAACCACAGCAATATACAAAATGGCCATTAATAGTCAACTGTTTTGCTGATATTGATCATAACTAAAAAAAAATTCTGGCAAGTGATATTGTAAATTAGGCTAACTAACGTTACGTAGCTTTCTTTTACAGGAGCCTAAGCAACATTTTACAACTGATTTTGAAATCAAATAATTATCACTAATAGCATAATGTTCGTTATAGACTACTGCTACTTTTTATAATAAGTAACGGCCTAATACATAATTTCTAATACAACTTTTGAAGGAATGTTCTTAACAGCAGCCTAACTTCGCCCTAGAACACCTAAATTGCATATTTGTGGAAGTCGCTCATTAATGTAGCCTACCAGTACGGCACATTATATTTTATTTACCAAGTTTGAAGTGAAATCATTATTTGTAAAGACGCACTCACAGAACGCCAAGCAGTCATGGTCTCCGTGGAAACGCACATGACGCAACCAGTATGGCAAGCCGTTTTTGCTTAAATGGGCTTTATGCACAGCTGCACTACTTCCTGAACTTCAGCCAGCTGGGCAAAATTGAGGGCAAAATTGCATTGGGCAAAATTGATTAATTCAGGTGTGTCTGATTATTGTTGCCGTGACTACTGAGGTCAAGCACACCTGAATTAAATGATGGACTACAGGAACGGCTTAGTTACGAATAGAGTTATTAATACTGGATAAAATACAAATTAGTGCTAAACTAAATGCAACTATATAATATTATTGATCTGACTGCAGTGACACTATTGTATGAGATCAAAACTTGAAAAAAATTGAGCCGGATGACACCACTGTAATGTGAATAACTTGCTTTACCACAGAATTCTGATGCATCATTGATCATTATTTTTCTTGGTAATTGCACAGCTGGTTTGAAACCATTTGTATTGCATAAAGCACTATATAAATAAAGGTGATTAGACTTTAACTAAAAGGGAGCGCTAATGCCCTTTATTTAAGTGCACAATGTATTTTTATGCTAAGAATATCAAGCTAGAATCAATCTTTAAGATAGGTAGCTGGCAATAGGTATGGTTCCATCCAAAGTTGCGCATTTAATTTAAGCTAAAATAGTTGAATTAAATTGAAATTTAAATATCAATATCACATAAAACATTTATGAATAATGAACAGTTTCCATCCAATGACCGGATGAGAACAAAATCGTACTTCCTGATAACTTGGCGCTAAATATCATAAGAAAAATGGAAGTTGCTGCAGTAGGAGAAGCCACTGTATAAAATAACTTCATATGAAATAAATGACTAACGCATTAGCAATTTATGTGTATTTAGGCGTTTCTATCCAGCGTTATTTAATGCGAATTATGAAAATGCGCATAAAAATGGTTGGATGGAAACATAGCAAATGTAAACAGTGAAGCAGCTCACAAAAAGGTGTGAAAGAGACAACATCCTGTTCCTACTCAACATGGTGTGGACACGTACATCAGAATGGATGAACAGAAAGTGGATGAAAACTGTTAATAACAGGAGCACATCTTCACCTGCATTGGCCTGGAGCACATGTGAGTGAGAACTTCTTTCCTGGCAGCTGTATACTCGTCACCCCCAAAGCTTTCATTCAGACTCCTCTATCATAACAAAAGACACAGATTAGTATGCGTTTCATGAGCACTCCACTGACAATTATAATGATATAATGACTATCATGCTGAACAAACTTTACTCTATTTCCTAATCTTAACCTTTTCAAAAACATGTTGCATTTTTATATATTTTTTTTTAAAAACATCTGGGTTACACCTAGTCCTTGAGTAGAAAAAAAGACAATGTGTCAGTAGCTGATGCTAGGAGAACACCTTTGGGTTGTGTCAATTGACTAAAGACTATATAGAATCACCCCAAGCTATGGGAAAACTTCACATATAAACCACCTCCAATGTGCAGTAGCATCCACCTGGATGATGCTATAGCAGCCATATTGCGTCAGAATGCCCAAATATCATCGCATTGTGGAGACTGAGTGATGAAGCCAATCAGTATATACTGTATATATATATATATATTAGTGTTGTCAATAGATAAAAAAAACAAAACAAAAACAAATTTTTTGTACCATCTGAAGGACTTTTTTGACAGAATTGTGTTCTCATCACTATACTGGGGCATTAGGACACACACAGACCACAGGTTGAGCAACTCCTATAGGCCTCACTAAGACCTCTTCGAGCAGCAACACCGTTTTGTCAGGAGGTCTCCCATGCATGTACTGACCAGGCTCAACCCTGCTGACCAGGCTACAGGGTGATAGCTGCTGGCTTAAGTGATTAGATTTATGCCACTGGCAAGTGTGGTCAAGATATATCAAGACACAGATGCTACCAAGTCTCAAGGGTTCCAGACCAGCACCCATGCATCAGAACCGTGTCTCCTTGCAGCAAATCTTCATATGCGTGTGTGACGAAGGGATTCCTGATGCTGTTCTAATTCCCTTACACATTTTATAAGGCCTTTACAAGTTCTCAGCTGGTCAAAATACATCATATGCAGTCTATGCACACACAATGAGAGCATTTAGCCCACCAAACACCATTTTTTTGGATGTTCAGCAACACTTCATAAAAAGCCCACCAAAACAGTATGAGCATGAGGCACTTTACGTACCATGAGTGTGGTTGCTCAAAATGTATAACGTGACAAAACAGCGGCACACACAAAACATTCCACTCGACTGTTTCTGACGAACATCGCAACACACAGCAACACACAGCAACACACAGAGCTGGCATGATTATAAAGACAGTCAGCACAACCCAAAGGTCTTCCAGGTTTGTCCAAATGCAACAATATGGTTGTGGAGGTAAAAAAAAAATTAATTTAGCAATTTAACTAATTTAAAAATTGGGTATCCACTTTTATGTAGGATTTTTGATTGTGAAGTGGATATTGAATGTCCAGGTTTCCTTTAACAGTTATTTAACGTCTGTTAATGTTCCTGGTTTGGTCAATTTGCCAATGCTAGTTTTTAATGCTTTAAACATAGTTTGAGATACCCACATGGAGTGCCCCAGATGAGGAGAAGTCAACATCAAGGCCCATTTGGTCACAAAATTCCTGCAGGTCATCCACCATCTTGCTCTGGGGTGGCGGGTGTCTCCGCAGTAGGGCTAATTCTGGGTATGTGCGGTAGATCTGATGGGCGACCGCCATGTTCGCCAGCAACATGAACTCCTCCACCAGTCTGTATGACACAAGGCATGTGATTCATTGTTCAGAATCAGAAACCAAACAAAGCTGGCTTTAGATGACAAGGCATGCTTGCCCACTTACACCGCTTAGTGGAGAGCATTTTATCACACAAACCACAGTCAGAGTCATATCAACAGTTTTTGTGTGCATTCTTACTTGTTGCTGTCCCGATACTGATAGATGTAACAGCCCTGAGGCATGCTGGACTCCTTATCGAGGGTGAAAGATAGTTTAAGCTGCAACCATAAAAAAATATCAACAAATTAATTAGACAAACATTACTGTACCTGTCATTAAAAAAAAAAAAAATCATAAAAACATTCAGTTGCAAATTACTCCCTGTAGGCTTATTCAGAGTATAAATGAATTAGCACTAATCCAAGGGTATGTTATACAAAACTTACAAACAATTTTTAGTGAATGAGGTTCAGTGAGAGTCCAGTTTTAGATTTTCCATATTTTCTTATAGATATTTGAACAGCCTTCTAATACAGTAGGTATCAAATAGTACATGAAACATCCATCATCTACAAACTCATGTTTTATCATAAACTGGCAAAATTAAACTTTTCTTTGTAAATTAAAAACAAAACATAGTGTGGGCTTAAAAAAGTACACATGTCTCAACCTAATAAGCTCACCTGTCTTCCAAATATGCCCAATTTGTGTTTATTAATGTCATCTGACCTTACTTCTAAACATCTTTTTAAAAACCGCTAAAAGTCCCTAAAAATATGCTTCAAAGATGCAAACTCTTATTTAATAGCAAAGACTTGTAGTCCATCTGGAATCAGGAGTGTCCTATTTGACAGTGTTTATTTCGAAAATCGCAGCAGGAAAATATTATCTACACCCAATGTTCTCTACCAACTACAAGATTGATTTCGTAAGGTTCATTTGTGCCACAATGATTGTCATTCAGCTCATGTGAACAGCTTTGCACTGGAAGTGCTGTGCCAATTTATCCCTGAATAACGTGCATGAATTCTACACCCTGAGGGAATCACCACCCAAAGAGATCCATCACTTGAGACACATCAAGCAAAAGTACTCATATCTTTATGAAACTTCCTCATAATAACAACAGGGATTATGTAAGGGAAAGATTTTTGGTGAGTATGTGATGTTGAAAGACACTCTTATGTTATATAAACTAACTGCTTGTTCCTGTAAACCGATCTAAGTTTATCCAATATTCATCTGTCTATCCAACTTTCATCCATCTATCTGAACAAAAAATAAATGTAGTCACATTTACCCTATCCAAATAAATAGATTATGACCCACAAATAAATATAAAGTGATTCACAAAAAAATGTATAATGAATACAATTAGCTTTTTCAATTAAAAAAAAACAAAACAAAAGAAAAAACCTTTTATGTTGAACAGAACTCTGTCTGGCATTCATTTGTGAATCACATCCTCAGTATAGTGGACAGCTTGCTATGCATTTGTGGATCACCACACGAATTTGTGGATTTCAAAACATTTCATATAACAGCTACAGTGTACGGATCAATTATAGAATGTTCTCACTACAACCAACCACATTGTTTCCCATTCATTGATTTATTTGTGGCCGCAATATCAGCATTGACCGCCACTAAGAGATTTCAGTGCATCCTATTCATTAACTAGACTGTGATGGCCCGAAAATATATTTAAACGTCTCATAATAACATTACATAACAACATTCAACATTTCGTGTTTTGCATCATTGCCAAAAAACAAAAATGCTATTATGCTATTTTAAAGGCTCCTAATTTTGTTTTGGATGTCTCCTATAACAGGTTTCCATGCATTAAAAAAGAAAAAAACTAATTTTCAATGACTCTCAAACTGATAATTTTTTAGTTCCAGTTGTGACACTGGACGCAGCGACACGACGAGTCTCCGGCAGTAAACGGATGGCCCTTTCAACATCTGAAGTACTCCATGCTTGCGTTACATACACAAATATAGGATATAATATCATATACAATACCAAATAACCATCAGTGATGTAACAGCACAAGCTTCGGCATCACTGTAGCGTGTCCTGGGGTTTTGTGAGTGGATAATGCAAATAAAAACTTTGCAGTGCTTAAAAATTGCATTTATTTTTGATGTTGCAGGTAACATTTACAATCAAAAACTATAAAGTCTGATTTATGTGAAATATTACATGTGTAATCAAGTGTTTTATAAAATCAAATAAAATCGCTTTGTCTGCTGAGCATTTTACTGTTAAATGTATAATGTCTTTGAAATTAAACAACCTCTCACACTTTTAAAAAGCACCCATGTACATCTCTACAAACGGGAATCATTTATGGGAATCATTTTGTAATACATTTAAATAATGTTTAAAAATAGTACTTATAATGCTTAATAAATCATTAGATCCACGGAGCTGCTCAAATCAGTCATTAAAATGCTTGATTGAAGTACCGGGAAACGCTGTTGGCTGTTGTGTGACAGTAATTTCATCTATTACATGATCTCGCATGTTTATCATGAGGTTGAATCCAGTTATTTATTAATCAGCTACTTTTTGAGGCTTTCTGTTCTATCTTGAATAAAGTGATATTCTGTATCCAGTACAGTGTTGTTCCCATAGCAGAGAGTGCCGTTTCTCTGGCATTTTCCAAGGCACATTAAAAATAAAAATGTGGCTTGGCTTGATATACTCAGTCTTATTTTAGTCATCTGAATTGTTTTAGTTTAAGTCTAAATATTCCTCAGTTCTGTTCCTCAGTACAGGTGCACCGCAAGGCTGTGTTCTCTCACCCTGGCTTTTTTCACTCTACACAAATCAGCTCACATCACACCACAGTTCTGTCAGCCTATACAAATATGCGGATGATACAACCATTATAGGACTCATTACCAACAACCAAGAAACTGTATATCGTGCACAGATCAATCAAGCAGTGACCTGGTGTACAGACCATGATCTTCTACTCAACACATCAAAAACAAAAGAACTCATCGTCGATCTGAGACGTCAACCATCCCCCAAAACTCCTGTGCTCATTGAAGGTGAACCCATTTCCATCACTGATCAATTCAAACTTCTTGGAATCCACATTAGCAATAACCTTAAATGGAAAATCAACACAGATCATATCTACAATAAAGCCCAGCAAAGACTTTTTCATCTCCGACAGCTCAAGAAGTTCAGAGTAAGGTCTCATCTTCTGCTTCGCTT
>JAOTRC010000034.1:30995754-31007400 GCA_027497675.1 Cyprinella lutrensis
CGAGAATCGTTGGGAACCGGAATCGAAACAAGGAATCGGAATCAGAATCGTTCAAATTCAAACGATACACAACCCTATTGGTCAGTCAGACAGAATCGTCACTACCATTGTCATTGTATTTGCGAGACATCAAACCCGCTAGATTTAAATAGCCAGTATCAGCCACCGCTGTAGCACCTGTTTTAAAACTACTTGCTTGACTTGCTTGAAGAAAAAAGAAGGAAAACTTTCAAAAAAGAAATAGCTGAATCATGGTCAGTGAACGAAGTGCAGACGTTCCTCTCGTTGGTTGCCGAGGAGCGGATTAACTATAATAGTCAGACTATAATCCCACCCACTTTGAAGCAGTACTAACTGCAGTGGATAAGCAAACCGAGCTAAAGTGAACCGAGCCGTGCCGAGCCGAGGCGAAGCGTGCAATGCCGAGCCGAACCGTACAGTGGAAAAGCGCCATAAATTAGAAGCCCTTAAATGAAAATGAAGCAATTTAATCATCTTTGGAATAGGCAGGACTCAAAAAAACAAAAAAATTGGACATTAAGTGCGTCAATCAAACGGTCGTACCATACCCCCTCCCCCGCACGTCCCCTTCGTTCGCATACTCAAAGCTTGTGACCCAATCACATTAAGTGCAAGTCGCCCCGATACAGAGAGACAGATATTGCATGTCCGTGTTCTTCAAATTGTTGGAGTCAGGGTGGGACAGCGTTGGAGGAAAGAAGGTAGGACCTTTTGAGTTGTGTATTTTCAAAATCAGCCGTCCGTTTTGCCAATCCTATACCCTACCTTTAATAAATCTCTGTTTTGTGAATAGGACAGGACATATTTGCCTCTTGTCTTACAGGTAGTTAATCAGTTGTAATAACCTGAGCGGCTGTTTGCAACTGGCTTGCTTTGAAACAGAGGCACCATAGTTGATGCTAAACGTCCCATTAGCAGCCTGGCAGTGTTTCAGGCATTTACTGCAGTGCGGTTCCAAGACATTCTGCATGTGAGATATCAGACACACCCTAGTGTTTTTGGCAATCTCGCTTTGAATATCCTCTATGCCTTGGAAAATAATGTGGTCAGAAAGGCGCTGGAGGCTTATGAACAATTTACCTGTCAGAGTCAGTTCCAGAAATTTCCATCGGTTATTTTTGTAAATTCCCAACAAATGAAGAATCCAGAAGGACGTTATGTTTTGATGTTTTGAAATGGTGGGAATGCTCGAAGATTAGATGTTGGTCATATAATTGTTGTGTATTGTTCTTTTTTCCTAGCATTTTCTCTGGAGGGCTCAGGAATTAGTTTTGCTGACCTCTTTCATCTTGTGGCCTTTTATTGTATTAGCAGGTAACACTTTTTCAATGACTGACAATTATTTAAACAAACAAGTATTAGATTGCTAAGGCAATTGGCTTTATGCACAGCTCCACTACTTCCTGAATTTCAGCCAGCTCCTTGTTTCCTGTCTGCCATTATTGGACACATTGATTAATTCAGGTGTGTCTGACCTCAGAAGCCACGGCAACAATAATCTGACACACCTGAGTTAATCAATTTTGCCCAATAATGGCAGACAGGAAACAAGGAGCTGGCTGAAGTTCAGGAAGTAGTGCAGCTGTGCATAAAGCCCATTGAGGAATGGGGAAGTAACGCGAGTCGAGGCGCAACCAAAGTTCCAAACAAAGCATTAAATGAACTCCATTCATTTCATTTATTGTTTTTCAAGTGCACTGGTTGGTAAATAGTTTGTTGACATTTTAATGCATTAGTTGACCTTCCAGGAATATAGTCATTAATTTTAAATAATGTATCTTTATCGTTTGATAATAGATTAGATTTATTGCAGTTAGCTAACGTCAGCAACACATAGCCTAAATAGTTACTGTTGGCTACCATAACCAGGTTTCATGTTTTTAAGTTTTATTGAGTCTTTCTGCAAATTGATTAGTATTCACTTATTGTGTATGATTATGCCAGAATCATAAAATAACATTTGGTTGTGAGTAATTTAAAAGTAACATTTAACATGTTTAACAACAGCTCAGGATTACTATGCTAGAAACTAAATACTGTACCTGCTGCTAAAGACTATCAAGATGAAGCCAGATGCAATCATTTCCTGGTAGAGTAGTAATTGATTTTCTCTTTATTTCCCATTCAGAACTTTCCTAAGCCTACTAAAACATCAGGAAATACTAAGAAACAATGATCGCATGCAAGAGAAGCAGCCATGTAGCAGTTTTATTCAAACTATTGCATCAATAAGTGTTTACAGTCTACAGTCACTGTTCTGTTTTCCTTATCTGAATAGTTGAGTAGCATAGAGATAACAATGTAGTGAGACACCATAAAGTGCAGAGTAGAATCAAGAATCATGTTTAGCATTCAATCCTAATAGCAGTAGAAGTCCCATTTCTGAAAAGAAAAAAAGAATATAAATTATGTACTAAAATTCATGTATTTGTTTGTTTTTATTGATCACAACATAAATAAAAGATTCATATACACACATCAGTCTTGACCTCGACCTCAGCAGGCATTAAAGCATGCGTCTCTTCAACAACACTGCTGGGGAAGAATCCCAGACGAGCCTCCTGCTCCCCATAATATGACCCTTGGACCTTCACAAACAGTTATCTTCTGTTACACTTTGTGTCTTCATTTTCAGAAGGGAAAACATTTGTGTTTGCACACAAGACAATTGTGGATTTGAATGCTTAAATTCAGTTTGCAATTCAGATCGGCCTTGTTATAGGCTATACTGTACTTACACTGCCAGCCCAGAAGAGGTTCCCACGGTCTTTCAGCATGGCATACACATAGACAGACTGGCCTTGCTGGATGGGAATGAAGCGACAGTCTTGTGGGTAATAATCCTGCAGAGCTCTAGCGATGAGAATAGGATCTGTGAATACACAACCAGATGTGTAGTTGACACAATGTCCTACAGTCAGTGTGACATGCTCCTTTAAATCTATTCACTGTAAAATAATAAAATAAAAATATGATGAAGTCATGGGAACTGGTGGTTTTCTGCTACTGGTTTTCTTCTGGTTAATTGTTTTCGGTCACTCATCAAAATAATTTTAGCAATTTCATATTTTTTTCTATAAATTAAACAAGATTTAACTAATTTTTCAGGTCAGTTTAATATAGTTTAAGTTAAAAAAAGTTAATTATACTAAAAAATTAAGGCAGCAACTGAACTTAATTTTTTAAGTTTTAAAAGTTTAAAAATAGTTTTGGTTTATAATTTTATTGTTATATTGTTGTTTTATTGTTTCTTGTTAAAATTAACTGTGATTTGAAATACTAGAATTATTGAAGTAAACACAAAAACTATAAAAACTAAAAATGATGAATAACTTTAAATGTTGGTGATCAGTATCTTAACATGTACACTTTCCCTTACAACTTCATTTAAAATATAACAAAATGCAAAGGAAATAAATATGCCCATATTATTTGTCAACTATAAAATTAGAGACTAAACCAAATAGGGTTTTTTTTCTTGTGCAACTGCCCTAAAAATTGAACGGAATGTATTTAAAGATACGGTAACAATTTATTGATTATTTTTAGGTGATATAATATTTATAATCATATTTTTCATATCAGTATTAATCTTTTTAACATTAGTTTATAAAAATACAACTGTTCATTGTTAGTTCATGTTAGCAGATCCATTAAGTATTAAATCAAATATACAACTCTTTAATGTTTTGGTAAATGTTAACAATAGGATTAGTAAAGTATTATTCATTGTCAGTTCATGTTAACTGACGAGTGCAGCCCTAATGTAAAGTGTTCCCAAAGTTACCTGTGCTGAAATGCAACATGAAAAATAAAAAATAAAGTTAGCATTACTCACGGCTACACTCGGAATCAGCGCATAGCTTCTTGTCCGAGAGTTTTGGCATCTGCCTGCCGGCCTCAGAAGCCAGTGGCAGGAGGCCACACAGCACCAGGAGAAGAGTCCAGTTAGCACAATGTTTCTCCATCTCTGTGTGTCTGATTCTTAGTTTGTCTGAATAGGACTAAAGTTCAAGTGGGAGGGGCCCAGTTGAGGTCAAGCCCCTCCCCTTTTTAGAGTAACACTCTACTCAGATTAACTCTATTTATTTACATAGTACACAAGTGATTTAACTTATTTTTTACTGAATAATTTAAGAACAAAATGACTCATTGCAAAACAAGGTTTTCTTAGTCAAGATTCGGAGCAGGGCCCATTGCTGTAACTAGCTTTATTCAGGCTCTGCAAGACAAAAATATGAAGTAGAAAACAGGAAGCATTGCTGCAAGTTTCACAGGCTCTCGCTTGTGTAGATATTACCAATACTATCTGACTCCACACTCAGTTCATTGTTACCTAGTGAGGGATACAGCCAGGCCACAGGTCACATAGCGCCAAGTTTCAGAGACTGAGGCCTTTGCCAGGGTTTGAACAACCCGTCCTTTCAGTGGCAAAAATCAACACTCACTTTGATTCAAAACATTCAGTCTCTCTGAGCCATTTCCATATTCAGATCGCCTTAGAATATCATAATCAATCCAACAAAGCTCAATTTAAATTAGATTTATGAGAAATCTTGATCATCTCCATTCATGGCGATGGTTTGCCTGCAACAGAAGTGTGAGGAAGTAGGTGATTTTAACCACAAAGCGGCAGCACTGATCGAGCAGATTACATAATGTTCAGCCCCTGAATGGGTTCTTTAATGCTGAGAATTTCTACATCCGACACTGGAAATTACGCATACTTAACTTTCATAATACAACGTTCTAGATAGAGGACGGTTTCGTAACATTATTATACAATTATCTTTGAAGGCGTAAGCATTTTGTGTTTTAAATTATTATTATTTATTATTATTTTTAATTTAGAGATGCAACTCATAAAACTTTTAAAACCGAATTCTTATTTAATATTTTTAATGGTTTATATAAAGATATAGGCTATAATTTTTTTTATAAAAATAAATTGTATAAAATAATAATAATAATAAAATTATAAAATTTTATAATTTTATAAAAATTACTTCTTATTAATACAATATATCCTTTTTTTTTTTTTTTTTTTTTTACAAATGTGTGTGTACTACAGGGGGTATAATAAACAGGAAAAAAATAATAGATACATTGAGATAATAGAAATAAACCTAAAGAAGATACAATTATATAAAGACATGAAAAGGTTCTATTTTTCAAAATTAATGCTTTTTTTAGGTAGATATCAACTATAGTTTATTTTCTCCATATTTACATTCATATATAAAGTGTAGGCTAGTATGTGTGTGTGTTTTATTTTTAGCACCAAACTATCTCACCTGTACGTGACGTCTGACGTCTGTGACACCTTCCCTGGTTTGTTGCTACTAGGCTCCTCCTATTTAACTGATGACGCAATGAGAAGGTGTGGCTAAATTAACGTTACAGCAGCGCTTCCAAGGCTACCAGTAGTACCTCCCTGTCACCTTTCCAGCTAAGTTTGAAGCAGGAACTTCCCAGGTAGGAAAAACAAAGCATTACTTGTTCTAAATAGTCAATAGGGACATTTATACTATAAGCTTTCTGACGTTAAAAGAAATTTTTTTTTTTAATATAATACGTCCTTTCATTTTCTGAAGTCTTTTAAGCCTTTACTTGCAGTGAATTTGATACGTAGCCTACTCGTTGGGTTGTTTTAATTACACGACACGACTGTATACTAATGTTGTAGTTGATTCAATAATTACAATGTCATAAAATTGCCTATACTTTAAATAATAACTTTAGTAAAACTTTAACTTGAGGTTCTGGTTTGTGACATTCATGCTTCCTCCATTAGAGAAGAAGGCTGCTTTTCCCCTCCTTCCCCCCACACACTTTTCACCTATTTTACATATAATGTTATGGTGGTGAAATATCGGCATTTTAACTTTAAGGAGGTCAGCTTCACCTATGTCTTAGACACCTGTGTGTCTGTAGAGCCTAAAACCTGTTTAGCCAATTGTAAGGGGTGTAGTCACTGGGACACTGAGGAGTCTTGAATGACTACTGGAATGTGAGAGAAACACTAACACTTTGTTATGTTGGTCATGTCTACAAAAGAAGCTCCTAGACACAATAGAAATGCTCCAAGGTAGTTCTGCATAAGGTGTTGTTTATAAGGAAGGACTCGCATGTAGGGAAGAAATCCAAGATCTTTACAGTCCAGGAGGATTAGATTTTATAAATGAATACACCTATCAGTATCTACATTGTGTCATAAATTTCAAGGTGAGTTCCAACACAATTGTCACCTGTTCCAACATGTTTTTGTCCATAGGGAGGATTATTATACGGAAGATTGTAGATAAAGCAAACAATAAATTAACTAATGATTCCATTCTTTCAGCCTCAGTACACCCAACATGTGACACACACTAGGGTTGACCCATTTTTAAAGGTTATATAAAATCAACGTACACAGTTCAACTTCACATGACAGAACATAACAGGTGTCAGGTTCACACATTGTTTTTTTTTTTACTTTACTTTAAATCCAGGTATTTAGACTGGGAGAGATGAAGATAAACAACATTTGACTATCAGGACGGTCACTTGGAGTCCTGCTCAGCATTGAACTCAAGGGACGAACCAATGTTTAAATCCAAGAGAGAGAGCCTGCCCTCTCCCATCCTGGAGGATTCTTTCTTCCCCTTCTCTTCTTCACTCTCTTCCTCCAGTCACCGGGTCATGGCTCCTACAGTAGGACCAGATGATCTTCTCGCCTCACCTCAGGATGACAGCAGCCCTTCTCTGATGGAAAAAGACCTGATTTTGGCAGCTGAGATGGGCCAAGCTTTGCTGGAGAAAAACGTGGAGCTGGCTGCTCACATAGAGCAGATGGAGAGAGAGATGGAGGTATGAATAAGGATGATTTTGATCAAAAAAGGTCGAGATTATAAAGGCCCCTATAACAATAACTATACGTTTTAATAATCATTCTAATTCTCTGAATAAGTCCACATCACACTAAAAAAAAATCACGACAGACTATAGATTCTTGTTGGAATCACTTTCAAAATTATTTTTTCCAGCTGACAAAAAACAAAAACAAAAAATTGACAAGCCAATCAAAATCCACCGACTTTAAAAAGTTCAATTATTCAAAGACACAAACTGGACGCTCACTTATAAAAACAGAACATTATCTTCCTCTGGTCTGGACATTAATATAAATATAGATATTGATTTATCTTTAGTTATCATTATTGGTGTGAACACACCTAAAGCCTATACATTTATCTTGTTTATTTTTATATAATGTGTTATATAACAGTTTTATTTACACCATTTACACCATTTAAGTCTGATTTTTAGGGATGCACCGATACCAGTACAAGGGTTTCGGTCCGATACGATACTCATGTATTGATACTCGATACTCACCGATATGATACGATGCTCATGTATCATACTCGTACTTGTAAAACTTCCCCGATACAACCGCATTCCGATACCACTTTCGTTCACATATTGCCTCTAAAAATGCGTGGAAAGCTAAAATGGTTTCCGTAAAATGTTTCTCCTTCTTTCCACAAGCGCTTGCACTCCCGTGGCGTCTGTTGTTGCTATGCAACCATGAACATAGGCACGCCTGGAAACACGAGCACGTTGGTGCGCGCCTACATTTGAAATAATGAATTTGCACACACAAAAAAACACGATATGTGAACGACCCCTTATGGCAACGTGACATTAGCCAGAAATTGATGAAAATAAAACATTGTTAGAAGAACTGTAATCGTATTAAGGACTCATATTAGTACTTGGTATCGGCTAGTACCCAAATGTAAGTACTTGTAGGCTACTTGTACTTATACGTACTTGGTCTGAAAAAAGTGGTATCGGAGCATTCCTACTGATTTCTTATTTGCTAAACAATCTAAAAATATTTTTTAGCTAGCTGAATTTTCAGAATTTAATTGAAATATACTTGTTACACTGTATTGAAATTTGTATCTATGGTGCTGTACACATACACAATACATTTTTACTTCTTCAAGTCATTATATAAATAGGAAGAGTAAATAACGGCATATAATCACAAGAAAAATAAAGAATAACCAAATGCATTGTAAAACATTATAAAAAAATTTAAACCTAAATCATTCTCCATCACCCCATCATGTCTAAAATGATAGCCAGTTTCCTGGTTTTATATCCCCAAATTTGTCAATTTTACTTTTACGCCTAATTATTTATTATTGTATTGGAATTTGTATAGATTAGAAATACACTACCATTCAAATATTGTGGTTTCAGTACTTTAAAAACACGCACTGAAAGTAAGTACAAGAAATAAAGATATTTAAGGAAACTGAAACACTATTGATTTTGAGTGTTTATATTTCCTGCATACCAAATTTTGACAAATGAAGCGACAGGAGTTATAGTTCATGGTGGCTCTTCATTCAGGAGTTTTTGGGGTTCCTAAATAGTGTTAAGGCTTGTTACAACAGCAGAACCCTTTTTGTACATAAAGTCTCCCTGTAGTCAATCATTTACCCCTTAAAACTCATCTTTGATCACCAATATGACATAAAAAAAACATATTGAAAAATTTCATCATGCCTTAAAATATATTAAATGCAACTCTACGCCCTTGCCTTATTTAGTATACGTTGTTCAATGAATATATTAAATAGCCCCAAATCCACTCACTCACACCAGCTCAGAGACCCACTCGTTGACGACCACATGTTGACGTAACATGTTGACGAAACACCAGCGATTTCAAACCACGTCTTTGAAACTATCTTTGGTTAGCTGCAATTTTAACACTAGAAGTGCCATAATTCCATAACTACTAGAAGTGCCACAAGCAGTCAATTTGACTGCTAGATTCCATACTCTATAATGATAAACACCCAATTGAGAGATAAGTGCATTTATTGTATTAGGATATCTTTTAAGAACAAAACAACACCAAACTGTTCATTTAAACAAGTTTAATAATACATTTATAAATAATAATATCATTAGTAGCCTACCGTAATTATCGCATAGTCACAACAAAAAGGCTATATTTCCATATCCATTCAACATAGCTCAGAACAAAACAAAATTAATTAAAAGTATCTTATTTAGATATTCTGTTGACAGTGAGAGAGACAAAGGTCAACCGCGGGAAATGCAACAAAAGAATACCGTGAAAATTAGTGCAATATGACCATCTATTGCCGAAATACGTAGGTAAATATGGTAATTTATTTATTTATTTATTTTTTGCCTAATGTGTGATTTTATATGAAAAACATTTTAAATGAAAATACAGACACTTTTAGGAAAAGTCAGGTACCAGCAGGATTTTATTTATTTTTTCAACAAAGTTATTGCAGATATAAAATTCAAAACAGTCTAAATGACCGTCATGGCCGTTCTTGTGTTAAGGAGAAAATACTCAGCAATGGTGTTGACTTATGGATTTGCACATGGTTTGTCTTAATGCATAATGAAAACACCACATAGACATATAAACAACATTTAAAATCTTGATTTTCACCACAGGGGGACTTTAATATAACCTATTATACACTTCAAAGATATTAGCGTTATACACACTATACTCACCTAGTGTAGGTGTAAAAAAAAATACCTTCAAGAACCTCAAAATAAACATTTCAGATTAGAGGTCCATTTAGTTACAGTAGATATGATTCTACATCTATCGCCTTAACATTGTTAAAGAACTCTTTTAAAGTGTGTGAATTACTAAGTTTGATGTCCAACAGGCTACGCAGCAAGAGAAACACATGCTGCAGCGACGTCTGGAGGTGCGGGACCTCGAGGCAAGTCAGCGGGAGGCAGAACTACAGGCTGACATCACATCCTTGCGTACGCAGCTGGAACAAAAACACGTTCAGAGTCGTGACCGGCGACGCGAGGAGAGCGAGCAGCTCACTCAGCTGTCCAACCACAACCAAAAACTCGTGGAACAGCTGGCAGAGGTGACCAATCAGAAGCTTTAATTCCCTAGTTTACTAGTTTAAACATCATCTTGCAAATCTTTTCAGAGGCATTCAGCTAAATGTGTCTAGTGACGTAGAAACACTGATACAGTTAAATGCAGGGCTGGAATGCAGATCAGTAGGTTTAGCTACCTGTCTCTTGTCATGTTTGATTACATGTAAACCTTTTGCATCCTCTTTCTTTCTTCCAGGCGGTGGCTTTAGAGCACACTTTACGCACAGAGCTTCGTGCTTTGAGAGAAGAAATGGAGGATTCAAGTTTCAACAAATCTATAAGCTCTGCTAGACTGGACAGTCTGCAAGCAGAGGTAAAGACATTTATAGACACAAAATTTGAATTAATCGGCTGATATTTTGATATTATCAACTTTGGTTTGTGGCAAAATGGTCAAGGAAAGCATGTTGATTCACTGTTTCTGTCTATTATTTTTCACTGATCTTGTACCATAGAACAGGGTCCTGAAAGAGCGCTGTATTCGTATTGATGAACGATTGAATTCAACCCAAGAAGACAATGACCGGCTGAGGTCTGAGAGGGATGGATTGAGAGAGAGGGTGATTGAGCTACAGACCAGCCTGAAAGATCAAGAAATTGAGGTGAGGAAGATGTGCCTGATGATTACAGGAGAGTAAAGAGCAGAAGGAGAGAGGGAAACTCTGTGTAATTCTCATATAAATGCCACATAAAATCATAATTTACAGCCTACATTTAACATAAGAACTAAATTATTGCATTTTGTGAAGCTGCACCAGGTCCTCTTCTACAGAGACCCACTACCAGTACTTTTGGGAAGTCCATTTAACGAGTCTTCCTAAAAGAATGAAGCGCAAGTAAAATATCTAGTTTAAAGTGATGAAATATCAGCCATGTACAGTATATTCACTACAGTTCAAAAATTTGGGATCATTATAATTAAAAAAAAAAAGAAATTTGGGTAACACTTTACAATAACGTATCATTTCTTAAACAGATACTCCACTTTTTTTGGAAATAGGCTCATTTTACCACTCCCCCAGATATAAACAGTTGGGTTTTACCGTTTTCGAATGTATTTAGCCGATTTTTTTGATATTTAGGAAAATAACAGTAACTGGAGAGTTTCTGGTCTCATTGACTTACATAGTATATTTTTTTACTACTATGGAAGTCAATGAGACCAGAAACTGTCTGGTTACTGAATACTGATATTCTTCTAAATATCAGAAAATCGGCTGAATGGATTTGAAAACGGTAAAACTCATCTGTTTAACTCTGGGGGAGTGGTAAAATGAGCCTATTTCCAAAAAAAGTGGAGTATCCCTTTAAAAGGTTCTCCTATGGAATCATAAGCCTCTTTCGCACTGGGTAGATCTAGAAACTTAGTTGTAGAAACTAGCCACCATGGTTCCCTGAGAAATAAATGTTCCCCTAGGGCCCCTTTTCCTGGTTGCATTCACATCGCCAGATAGAAACTTTTTTGTTGTTGTGACTTTTATTTTGACAGCGCTGAGAACGGCAGAACCCGAGCAAACAGTGTTCCCATTCTCCATACGCACAACCGGCGCTGCGTCATCATAGAATGTTCACGACCACTTTTGGGGGAAAGAAACTAGATTCCCCATAGACTTCAATACAAAATAACGGCAAAAACCAACGTCCGTACACAGCCGACAGGCGTAAATA
>JAOTRC010000034.1:31012264-31029528 GCA_027497675.1 Cyprinella lutrensis
ATCTTAACTATTCTATTTCATCAGGGACGATCTTAAAACAGGGCTTTAATTGTAAAATACCGAACTTGTCCTTTAATGGATGTTGGATTTTTTTTTATCAGGCCACAGTGCATTTTTTATAATAAATGACTTCAAATGGGTATTACGAAAAAATAAGCCATGCTTGCGTTTGGACTGTCTTGCGATTGTTTTGAACTCTGTTTTATGCATGTCATCTTCTTTTCTGCTGACTGCTTTGAAACTGCTTTTATTTTGTATTTATATATTTTTTGCATGCTGTCATGTCCCGGATGGAAATCAATCAGAAATAATAAAAACATGCCCTTGTGTGTCCTTACTGTGTCTGTTTATCTTAAAAAAACACATAAAACTATAAAAGAAAAATCCATTAAACCAGTGGTTCTCAAACTTTTTTCATCACGCCCTAAACCTTTAAAAAAAATCAGGCTGTTTTACTGTATTTTTGATTAAATAAAAGCAGCACTGGTGAAATGCAGAACTTTAAAAACCCCAACCCCAAACTTTTGAACAATCTCCTCAACCACCACCAATGTGCCGCATCCACCTGGATGATGTGATGGCAGCCATGTTGCACCAGAACGCCCACCTCACATTAGTTTCATGTCTCTTTGTGGAAAGAAAATAGTCCTACAAAATTGATTTCAAAAGTGTAGATGTTAAAACTTCATGCTGATTTGTCCTCAGCTTTCGCCAAACTCCTCACAACAAATCTGTTGACGACTTGATACTTATAAAATACATTAAGGAAGACATTACCGTGGACAGTCAAACGAGGGGTGCTTGGTAGCATCACAATCAAATTTATATGTGATGCTATCAAAAAGGAGCTGTGTTTGAAATCACCCTCTATACCCTCATTCACTATCCCCTACATTACTCAACTAATAATCCACTTAAAAGAGTGAATAATAAAAGAGTGAGCAAATTCGAACACTGAGTGGGCCGGAAGGACTGATGCTTTTAGCGTACAAGTACGAATAAATATTGTACAAGCTCTCAAATTCACATCTAGGTGCTCTCGAGTTTTGCTACTCTATTATACCACCCCTTTAATAGAATATTTTTTAGGAAAGTATTTTATTTTATTCAGGAACATTTTTCTAGCGAGCCCCCCTAGTTCTAAAAAAAATAAAATAAATAATTATAACTACCTTGTGGCCTCAAGATACTCGTGGCCTCAAGAAAGTAACTTGTGGCCTCAAGATACTATCTTCTGGCCTCAAGATAGTAACTCATGGCCTCAAGTTAGTAACTCGTGGCCTCAAGATAGTAACTCATGGCCTCAAGATAGTAACTCGTGGCCTCAAGATAGTAACTCGTGGCCTCAAAATACTAACTCGTGGCCTCAAGATAGTAACTTGTGGCCTTAAGATACTAACTCGTAGCCTCAAGATAGTAACTCGTGGCCTCAAGATAGTAGTAACTCGTGGCCTCAAGATAGTAACTCGTGGCCTCAAGATACTTACTCGCCAAAGTGGGACAAGGGCGGCTCCACACTGGTCACAACATTTTGGAGAAATTTCATGGGGAAAAAAAGTCCATTTCCATGTCTATTATCAATACTTTAGTAATGTATGAAGCATATCTCACAAAGAAGTGTTTTTGAAGCTATCTTTGGTTCACTGCAGTTTTAAGGAGAAAATACTCAGCAATAGTGTTGAGTTATGACTTTTCATTTTTAACCCAAAAAAGTTACGGACTGCAGCTTTAAGTTAACTGATCACTTTTTATAGTGTGTGAAATCGGCGTGGGGAATCTTTCGTCCTATAAATTTTAAATTTCACCCGTGCAAATTTGCCCAACAATGGTAAAAGTTAACAAAATGAATTATGTATAAATGAATAAATGCATCCACAAAAACCAAGACCAGTCGGTTAAATTAATTGAAAATGTGAAGTTAGATCTGATCTAATTTGTTTGCTGAATACACTTGGTTTTATATTTTGTAAATAATGCATGTGTGTTTAAATTCTTTTGGGGCCTATATATTCTTAATAAATGTTCATGTATATAAATATAAAACATGTTTGAAGGTGCATGTTCAAAAAACTTAATCAAATAATGTTAAGTGAATTATTTTGATATAACTAATGATAAATGCAAATTAAATTCTCAAGTCAAATACATATACAAAGAACTTGATGAACTTCAAAATTATTCTAATACATACCAAGGCATCTGGAATGCGGAGTTTCCTGATTTTAAGCCTTGTGTCGTAAAAGCAACCAAAAATTACAACAATCCCAGTCGAAAATGTAAGCAGCAGAGTGGCCGCAATGCACATCATTATCACAGAGCTTGTAGAAGAATCTTTAAAAACATAAAAGGTACATTAGTACATTATTATATGTACATTGTGTACATACATAAACTATTGTTCAAAAGATTGGGGTCAATAATTACGCTGACCAGGGTTGCATTTATTTGATCAAAAATTGAATTGTGAAAGTTAATACCAAATTAAAATGACTCTTTTTCTATTTAACATATTTTAAATGTCATTTATTTCTGTAATCGCAAAGATGAATTTTCAGCAGCCATTTATTTGGTCTTCAGTGTCAGACGCAAGTGCTCAAGAACCATTTCTTGTGTTTGAAAACTGTTTTTGCAGCTTAAAATTTTTACGAAAAGCGTGATAGTTTTTTTTCAGGATTCTTTGATGAATAGAAAGTTGAAAAGAACAGCATTTATTTGAAATAGAAATCGTTTGTAACATACCTTCACTGTCACTTTTGATCAATTTAATGCATCCTTGCTGAATAAAACTATTCATTTCTATCCTAAACAAATCTTACACTGTAAACATTTAAACGATCAATAAGTGATGACAACATATAATAAGTTAAGCGATTACCTTTTTTTATACGTAATACAAGATTCAACATTTTTTTAAGTTAGTTAATGTAATTTAAGTTGAAATGACTTAAACATCAGAGTTGATTGTATGTAAAAATTTGAGGCAGCATATTTTTTTATAGACACCAATAAATAAAAATGATGCTGTATTTGTAAAAACAAATATATATATATATCTAATAGAGATATCTCTCTATATATCTCTCTATAATACTATACCTAATAGAGAGATGCATTTGGTGGTATTGAAGTTGTTGTTCTTTGAGGCGGATTGATGACTGGCAGAAACACTAACACAGTAGTTCCTGCCAGATGGCACATCAGGGAAAGTGTAGGAAGAACTTGAGGTTGATTTCGGATATTCACACTTCATAAAAAAATAAGAAGAAGAAGAACAATAATATGGACATTTAGACTCATTTCAATTAAGTAATGCATTCTAAATTGTGGACATTCTGACATTTCATTATAAGCAGTGATGATACATTGGAACAGAAATTCTAGCTGATTACCTTTGATTCCTCTTTGAGACTTTTCCAACAAAGGTATAACAGGAATTTCAGTGGTCCGATCCCTGGTTTTGATTCCAGCCAATGACTAAAAGTAATACTAATGTCCTTTTGGTCAGTTGAGATATTTAAATTCGGAGAACTCAGACGAGCTACAGAAAGATCCAACAGAGAGTCAAGCACAGCCATTTCGGAAGAGCATTATTTGAACTTTTTTGACAAAAACGATTTATGACATTCAATTTAAAAGTAACTTATATTGGAACTTACTGTCTCCATATAGCTGGAAGGTCTTCGATGTTGTACTCCATTCGGAGCTCTTCCCTCTAAATGTGGTCTTGACCCTCACAAAATAATTCCAAAAGAGCTCATCAGGTTGCAGGTCAAAGGTCAGCTCGCATTTCGGTATGGCTATATTAGTGCAGTGTGGAGACCGAATCCACTCTCCTGTAGACCTGCATGAAAAACACATAAAATTATCATTGATTTATTTTACAGTCCTGTTGCCCATGTACATACAATGTATTTATTAATTACAATAACTAGGTAATAACTAAGTACTGAACTACTACTAACCTGAACCTACTCCTAAACATAACCCCCGTACTTATATTACCCGGTATTATACCTTATATTACCTAGTATTTTCTTAGATAAGTGCACTAAGTACACATACTATAAAAAAGGGTAACACTTTATTTTAAGGTGTCATTGTTGCAGTGAAATTATAGAGTACCTGAGTACTGAGTATTTAAGTATTTAGTATTTAGGTACTGAGTTATAACAACTACATGTACTTACTACTGGGTTAGGGTTTGGTTGACAGTTATTTGCATGTAATTATCCATTATTTACTATTATTAATATGGTAAGTACATGTAACAAGGACACTGCAAAATAAAGTCTTAGAAAACACGCGACCCAAAATAGGTTGAAAAGCATTTGTCTGAAAATATAATAAAAGAGTAAAAGTTAGTTATGAAGGGTATTTACATATTTTGTACTGTTATAAACTCCAAGGTGTATTTGGTGCCAGGAGGGTTTCCTTGTCCAGGAAGCCATTCAACGGTAGCCTTAAAATCCAGTAATCCTACAGTTAGGTTCTCTGGACGAAAAAGCATTGCTGTAAATAAGAGGGGAAAAAAGTCATAGCATTACGAAACAGGGTGTGTGTAACAAAATATATGTATATTGTGAGGTTAAGAAGGGAGGTTATCATTTGTGACTTTCAAGTCACAATTCAGATGCATTAAAAATGTACGCTACCTTTAGATGGCACCAGACATATTTGGAGCAATGTGAACATGCAGGTTAGAAAGCAGGTCATTGTGTCATTAAATCATGTTTAAAAAGGGCGGAAGTTTATCCTCAATCCTTCCTGCAAAAACATTATAAAGCACAACACATACAATTACAACCAATCACTGATATTTAATCATGTATTAACAAACATGAACAATGAGCATTTGTTACAGTATTTATTCATCTTTGTTAATGCTAGTTAAAAAGACATTCATTGTTCATGTTAGTTCACAGTGTATTGAATAATGAATGAATAATTCACTCTTAGTTCATGTTCACTAAAGTAGTTATATAAAACTAATAAAAAGTTTTAAGTTATTGTCATTGTTTTACCATTAAAATGAGGTTATACAACATAACATAAATAGAAAAATGCAAATTGGCATGATTAGTCTAGTGCTTTTCATATTTGACTTAAAGGGCCAGAACACCTTTAAAAAACAATATTAGATATTACAATAACAACAGGAGGAATATAATAACACTAAATACAATACGTGTTAAGTAAAAGCGTGAGTTAGTAATTAAAGACAATAAGAGTCATACTCACCATATTTGATTAATCTCTGTTTCTATAAATGAAACACCAACCCGAAGACAGCAGATCCATCATAAGCTCCAGCAGAGATTGGGGTTTAAACAAACGATTAAAACCAAATGCAACTGCTACAAAAGTGTTACTTTCACCACAGGAAATCTCTGTACGTCACATTTAAGATATGCCTCCAAGAAATTAAAAAAAAGATGCATAAAAACATACAATTCTCTGACTGGACATTATACAGTACTCAAAATGGTAGAACTATCTCCAGGTTTAAAATACACAGACAACATAGGAAACAAGTCCAGACCTCTACAGATCTAAAGGTGTATGGACTTAAGCCCCTCCCCTGTTACCTGAAACATGCAAACAAGTTGTTCCAGTCTCCAGTGTGGAATCTCACCTGTCTAATTCATCAATGTCTACCCAGCATGCATCTGTTACAACCACAGTAACAATAATATGTGATCCAATTGCAATGTAAATAAAATAGTCATTAATGAAAATAAAAATAGGAATATTTTGGGTCTTATGCATATGGATAACATGATTAGTAAAAACGTACACTAACATTAAATTACAGATTCATAAAACCCTTCATAAAAAGGAACAGCGGCCCCTATTAAAATAAAGGGCGGTTATTTGATCCTTAGACTATTACAGTTATTAAAAATATACTTATTTGTCATAGCCAGGAAATTCTTATGACTAGTAATGTCTATGTTTATAGATGCAAATACTTTATAATGTCATAAAATGGAGTAATTCCACACAAGTGTGAATCAGGACAAACAAGATACATCCACATTTTACAGCGAGTTCTCTAGTAGTAAAAAAAAAAATGTGAGTGATTATGCAATAATGTGCGTGATTATGTACCTCAAACATTCTGCTGAATGTCAATGTTCTCGAATATGCTCTTGAAGTTAATACAAAGTAATTAACATTTCTGGAAAAATTCGCCAGTTAGTTTGATATCTTTTTATCAGTGAACTGTATTTTCTCCAAAAGAAGCGAGTTTTAGGTGTTAATTTGTTTAATAAATCAGGCTACTTTTTTATTGGAATGTAGGGTTCCATGAAGAACCTTTAACATCCATGGAACCTTTTCATTCCACAAAAGGTTCTTTAGATTATTAAAATAATCTTCACACTAAGAAAAAAATATTCTTTTAAGTAGGGTTCACTGATAGGTTCTTTTGGCGCTTCTCCACTGTTGGTACGGCTCGGCTTGACACGGCACAGCTCGGTTGCAAATACACTGACGCTGGTAGCGACGATTCTGTCTGACAAATCAGAGATCTGCAGTGGTTCACGTCACATTTTAGTACCGGTAAGGTATGCTTGGAACCTCAACAGACGAGGGACCATTTAAAGCGAGCCGTACCGTACCATGCAGTGGAAAAGCGCCACAAGTGAGCCATACCGAGCCAAGCCGTACCAACCAGTGGAAAATCATCAAAGCGTGCCGTACCGACCCGTACCGTACCATGCAGTGGAAAAGCACCATTTGTGGAACCTAAAATGGTTGTTCTATGGCATCACTGTGAAACAAACTTTTTTTGAACCTTTATTTTTACAATTTTGCAGGTTTTCCCACTTACAAAACATGTAGAAATCTGTAATTTTGATCATAGGTATGTGAGTGGAGGAATCTAAAACAAAAATCTAGAAAATCACATTATATGATTTTTAAGTAATTCATTTGCATTTTATTGCATGACATAAGTATTTGATACATCAGAAAAGCAGACCTTAATATTTGGTACAGAAACCTTTGTTTACAATTACAGAGTGCATACGTTTCCTGTAGTTCTTTACCAGGTTTGCACACAGTGCAACAGGGATTTTGGCCCATTCCTCCATACAGACCTCCTCCAGGTCCTTCGGAGGTTTCGGGGCTGTCGCTGGGCAATACGGACTTTCAGGTCCCTTTCTCCCATTTTCTATTGGGTTCAGGTCAGGAGAATGGCTAGGCCACTCCAGGACCTTGAGATGCTTCTTACGGAGCCACTCCATAGTTGCCCTGGCTGTTTGCTTCATGTCGTTGTCATACTGGAAGACCCAGCCATGACCCATCTTCAGTGCTCTTACTGAGGGAAGGAGGTTGTTGGCCAGGTTGATCTCACAACACATGGCCACATCCATTCTTCCCTCAATACGTTGCAGTCGTTCTGTCCCCTTTGCACAAAAGCATCCCCAAAGAAGGATGTTTCCACCTCCATGCTTCATGGTTGGGATGGTGTTTTTGGAGTTGTATTCATTCTTCTTCCTCCACCAAACAAGGCCAGTGGAGTTGAGACCAAAAAGGTCTATTTTTGTCTCATCAGACCACATGACCTTCTCCCATTCCTTCTCTGGATCATCCAGATCATCACTGGCAAACTTCAAATCTGGACATGTGCTGGCTTGAGCAGGGGGATTTTGAGTGTGCTGCAGGATTTTAATCCATGACTGCATAGTGTGTTACTCATGGTTTTCTTTGAGACTGTGCAGCTCACTTCAGGTCATGGACCTGGTCCTGCCATGTAATTCTGGGCTGATTCCTCACCTTTCACAGTTGAAGAGTACCTATGATAACAATTACAGACTTCTACATGCTTTGTAAGTGGGAAAACAAAGCTTTGCTGATAGGCTGTCCCAATCACTGGTACCTACACAATCCAATCACGTTTGAGAGGGAAACAACAAATTGAGGGTTTCCGAGATTTTAGTTATGGTTTAGTTATGGTAGTAGTTATGGTTACTCAGAAGTAGTAATGGTTACTCTGGACAGAAATGGAGTAAAGAAGAGTACAATATTTCCCTTTCAAATGAACTTGAGTTAAGTCATGAGTACTCCCCAAAAATGATACTTGAGAAAAGTGCAGATCCCTCAAAATTGTACTTAAGTAATGTACTCAAGTAAATGTACTCTGTTACTGTCCGGCTCTGATCTTCTTATTAATTTCTATGAACTTTGGAAGTGTGTCGAATTTTGTCTTCAGTACATGATTTTGACATATTTTTGCTAATTTTGTCTTCATATTGATGTCTTTGTGGAGTCAAGGTGTTTTTTCCCCCAAAAGCTTATTGGTGGAGAATGCGGGCACGTTTGTTAGGCATCACCTGGAGAGATGAATTGTTTAGATGAACAGCAACTAATTGAAACACAGATCCTAACAACAACAACTTCCTTTCAGTGGGATACATTTTTTATCATTAATAAAGCATTTTTTCAGGTATTTTTAGACGTCAACAATCCTGCTCCATGGGGAATCACTGTCGAGCAGAGTTTAATTCCAACCCCAATCAAAAAAAAACTGAAGCAGCTAATCAAGCTCTTCAGGGAAGCTTGTAATGCACAGGCAGGTGTGCTGAAGCAGGTTGGAAATAAAATTTGCAGGACAGTGGGTTCTCAGCAGCAGGGTTGAAGACCTCTGTTTTAGGGGCTGTTTACACAACACATGTTGTATGTGTTTTGGGAGTTCATTTACAGGACAATAAAGTTTTTGACAACATTGTTGTCTGTCTAAGGATTTTTCCATTTTTAGTACATCGTTGTGTAAATGTACTCTTAGATCGTGCCGTTAACTTGCAATGATGGCTTGCAATGTAAAACACTTCTTTCATTAAAATGATCCTGTATATGTGACTCATGAAACTGACCTGTGCTTTGACAGACTTTCTCATTACCACTCAGTTTACATAATTACTAACAAAAAAAATCTAATTATAGAGTTTCTATATAATATTATTTAGCTGTGAGACAGGCACTTGAGAATACTGACAGAATACATTATCTCAGTTCTTTATTTCCAGCAGTTTGTTTACTATGATATTAAGATTTGACATTTGAAGCCAAGATATCTACTTACAATAGGCTACAGAAATTACATTTATTTTAGCAAAAATAAATGACAGGGACGTGGTAAAAGTCTCCAAGATTGTTTAAGTATGTCCTTCATATATCAAAAATTAAACAGTTGAAATCTCTTAATTTTAATCAAATTCAGCCCCTACCAAAAGTAGACAAAGCACCCCAAACAGTCTACATTCATCACATTGCACATAAATTTGGTTGTCACTTCACCTTGTAGTGCTTAATCATGTTCTGTACACACACACACATACACACAGTTATTTGTGGGAGTGACAACAAACGTGTTCTACAACCGAATGAACTCCTGAAAATTCAAGTAGTGACAGCACCAATTACAAATTTGAATGCAGTGTGTGCACAGAACCAAACTGAATAACTATTTCTTTATGATGCATATACAGTATAAACATGTATATCAGAGATGTGTCTTTTTTCTCTGTGTGAACTGGAAAGAGGCAAGAGCCTTGACTTATTCACACATTTTGACAAAGGTCTTTCCACACCAGCTTTGCGGTCGAGGGTCTAAGAGATTGTGTTGCAAGATATTTCTATGAAAAAAGCAAATTAACACATAATAAATTAAGTCCACATGCTGTAAATAAGACCAAAGTATCGGAACCAGCAACTGCCTTTATTAACTATGTTTACATTATTAACGTCATAAAGTGTCTCATTTTATGAGGCAAGCCCAAAGACGCTTATACTGTAAGTTGAGATGACAAGGCTGCAAGAAATACAGCAAAACAGCCTTCTGAGCATAAACAAAACAGCGCCATATTGTCTAAGGGGGTTTAGTTAAAATTGGCAGATATAATGGTGCATTCAAGTCATGTCAGAAATATTGTGGTATTCACAAGTTGAACGCACAAGAACACCATCATGAACGCAAGTTATAAATATTGGGAAGCTTGGGATTTTCTTTAAACCCCGCTCTTTACGAGTCAAACATGGCGGAATACAAAGATATTAAGAGGTATTTAGCAGTGATATATGGCCAAGCTTTTGTATTTACAACAAAATAAGTGAATTTCCTGCACAAAATATGATAGCAATGTAATATGACAATATAATGTGAAATGATAAAGTTTACAGTGGCTTCATCAATTATTAAGAAAAAACATTAAAAAGCGAAACAACCTGATGTACATTTTTTTGTTCTTCATTTTCTAGAAGTAGTGTTTCACCTGACATCGTAAACCCGACTTATCAACTCGTAAATACGAACTTCCCAGGAGGACTTGAACACAACAAAACAAGCCTTTGGTAGTTTATATCACTATGGTTAAAGGTGCTGTATGTAGGTTAATTTTTTGACCGTACAAAAGCATACCATAATATGTTTGCAGATATTTAGGAAATGCTAAGTTGACATAGTCGTTTCTTTGAAAAACAATGCCGAATGCTAACACCAGTGTCTGCTTTTGTTTTGGTCTCTGTGATTCCACCCACTGCCAATTTACCAAATAGTAATTTGACTCCAGTTGGCAAAAAACACAACGCATTGCAGCCATTGATGCCAGCAAATGAACTGGGTCAGAGATTGCAGATTCTACTTGACCAAAAATGTCTCGGCATCCAACTAAAAATCTCTATGAACCGGGGCATATTAAAATCCGGATAAATCAACTCCATAATAAATCCATGATAAATCAAATCAAATCAGCATAAAGTCTCCTCGCCTTCCACTGTCAATTGCCTTTGCTCTTGTTGCGTGGGCCGGGGTCCGGGCAAACAACTCTCTCCAATAACAAAATATTATTAAATATCTTAAATTTAAAACTACAGTACCCATTTCAACCACTAGGACTCAATATTACATAGAGCACCTTTAAAAAAGCGAATACCAAACGGCTGCACGATGCAAAAACGTTGCTATGGTTAAAGGTGCAGTGAGCGATTACTGAGAAACGCTGTTGACATTTGAAATCACCAGAACAAACACACCCCTACCTAAAAAGGATCAAACCCCTATCTTAATAGCTTCACCCCCAAATTCAGGAACACGCTATGCAACACAGGCACCTCCCCCCTAATGAGTGTAAACTTCATTGGCAACAAGTGTGTTTTGGAGCTCGGTCCGATCCACTTTCAACAGCGTTTCTTTGCTTACTGCACCTTCAACACTGTCAATCATCGCAAATTTTGGAAGTAAATGCCTTTTCACACCAGGCATGATAACTAATTATAGCTAAATAAGTGTATACATTCACAGACTATAATTTTCTGTTTATTATAAGCACAAGCTGCAGTTGTCATCTGTCTCTTTAAATGATCAAGCTCTTTAAAGTTAAACAATTTTTTTAACATGTTTCTCAAATGTTTTTTATAGTTGATCAGCTGGAAAAATCATTCTGAAAGGGATTCCAATGATATCGCCCCTCTTTGTCATTTTTGTTATGGCAGTTTTGTGGAATATCTCTATTCTCATAGAATTAGAAGAAATATTAAAACTTTTTGGTTAGTTATCGTCCTCCATGTGAATGGGTCTGACACAATGTGTATATGGTCAATATGATGCAGGCCATATTCACACCTTTATTCCAGAGTCTGTCCCCTAAGAAGAGACGTAAACGTTAGTTTAAGAAGGAGAGCAAATGGTATTTTATTTGAATGGAAGTCAATTGAGGGGATAACACATGAATTTCTTTTGGACCTCTTTACTAATCTTCAGTATGTTTGACTTGATTTATTAATATTAGAGTCTAATCTATAACTGGAGTTTGCTACAAAAAAATAGATATTTAATAGAGAAGTCACAGGAAATTTTTTCGACGCTAATTTACATCAATGCATTGTATGGTCTCTGCCAATAGATCCTGCCACCTTGTTCTTAAATAAGAAAAACTCTGTGAACATACCTCAGTTATTTACCTCAGGTTACTTAGGGGCCAACATGAGACCAAAACAGCTAAACCTTTGAAACAGGATGGAACAAACATAGAGGGATTTGTGTTCCTGGTCTTTTTTAGCCCTCATTCCTGCTGGCCATGAACGGCATGATTGTCCAGTATGGCAAACAGGGCTTTGGCTGGATTTCCTGTTCTGTCGTAGTCTGTGGTGGACCTGTGTCTTTGGGCAGACATGAAGGTGGTTTTCTGGGGTCCCCAAAGTCTTAAGTGGTGCCTATATTAAGTTAGGATCTGTATCTAACCAACACTGACCCCAAGACCGACCTGCAACTTGTCCGCTCTGTGGTTGACAAAGGCACCCATGATCAAGGTGGCAGGCAGAGGGTAGAGCCGCTTTTCCAGAACCCCACCAATGATACAGCGGCTGTCCAACATTCCTAAAAAAAAACATAATTATTAACAAAATTACGAGTTACATGTGAATCGTAAGTTGAATTCATTAGGCATTTAAAAGACTACTGGCTTAACAATGGCGGCAAGTGCTATATTCTGTAATTTATACATAGACTACCATTCAAAAGTTTGAGGTCAGTTTTTTCCCCTAAAGAAATTAACACTTTTATCCAGAAAAGGATAAATTAAATTGATCAAAAGTGACATTAAATACTTTTATTATGTTACAAAAGATTGTTTTTTTTTATCTCAAATAAATAGTCTTCTTAAGCTTTCTTTTCTATTTAAAGAATAGATGGTTTCACAAAAATATTAAGCAGCCAAACAGTTTTTGATAATGTTTCTGGAGCACCAAATCAGCATATTAGAATGATTCCTGAAGGATGTGACACTGATACTGAAAATTCAGCTTCGTCATCACAGGAAGAAATGACATTTTGAAATATATTCAAATAGAAACAGAAACAAATGTTTCTCAATTGTACTGTCTTTACTGAACAAATGTACCCTTTGTGAGCAAAATAGACTTTTTTAAAATCTTACTGACCCCAAACTTTTAAATGACAGTTTATACAGTTTTTACAAATCAGTGTCCCACAACAGATTACACAGACTTGAGTTTCTTAAGAAACAGGTTATACTACTGTTAAACTAATGTTTATTGTTATTTCTATGCCAAGATGATGCCTGCAAATTTTATCACATGTGTTCTATGGGAGATGTATAGAGCTTAGTTAATGAAAGGGGTTCCAACTATTCCAAGTATTTTGAATAGGATTTTTACTTCCTGATCACTACTGTTGCCATCTAGAATGAAGAGTATGAAAAGCAAAACACTAATTTGAGTAAGAGTATTTGAGTCAATGCTTAAAAACAGATTTAAAAAGAGAAAGGGTTCATATTTTGTCAGAATTTAGACTGGACTGAATTTGGGTCTTTTATGTTTTCTTATGTTATTTTATCAGTTTTGTGGCAAAAGGCAGATTGCTTGGAACAACTTTGAGACAAAAGATCAACAGAGTGACAATTACTCCCAGTTAATGCATTCTTTGATATTTATATATTGCACAGTCAGTGTATCTGCCATTCCTACCTCTGAAGACCATTTTAGCTTCAGGAAGTTCCATCTGGTAACCAAAAGAGAAGGTTGTCTCTTGGGTCCTAGTACTCGCCTCAAACTCCACTCCCACCTGAATCTGCAGAGATCAATTAAAACTCTGCAGCCTTACGAAACTATTGCGGTGTCTTGTCATTGAAACAATAACACATCCATCAACACCAGCATACCTGTTTGTTGGCCCTGTGGTAGTAGCTAGCATGTGCACCTCCTTTACCAGCATTCAGAGTTGCAACCCAATTTGGCCCTAAGGCAAGAATGAGATGTCATTTGAGCTTTATGTACCTTTGAGAAACAGAACACTGAACATACAAATAGGATGAGTAACACTAAGTCAGTTGGGGATATTCAAATTAAATGACCCATCATTAATCAGCTCTACCAAACTTGATTGTCTTTTTTTTTTCATGAATAAAAAAAAACACTGTTAAGTTGTCCTGATTGAAATTGTGAAGCAGTTTTGACACAATTTGTATTGTGAAAAGCGCTATATGAATATATTTGACTTGACTTGACTTGACTAAATGCTTAGGACTACTTACACTGGTGTATGACAAATGGATGACCATTGCACTAAAGCAGAAGACCAATCTAACCTGAGTACTGGCCTGCCAGGGTAAGTATGCCCCCTTCCTCTGATCGACCTCGATGGTACACCAGCTCTCCCCCCAGTACCAGCTGCGGGGATACGCTTTGAAGAAAGTGTGCAACCATGATAACTGGCACAAAAAAAGGCAAAAACAGATAACGACATTAACTAGAGTTTAATTTATTAATAAATGTGAGCAGGGCTGCCAACTAATGCAATTGCTGCTATGCAGAAGGTTGGTTATTTTTGCAACATCCTTACAGCAACAAAGTAGAATTAATATTAGGAAATTATTTCACAACTTAAATTACATACACCTCATACTGAGGTCTGGGCCTCGGGGATCTCAATGGAGGGTATGGCCTGGGTGTGACGGATCACTGTGAGGGCCTCAGTTTAAAGGGATACTCCACTTTTTTTTAGAAATAGGCTCATTTTACAAATTCGTTTTTACCGTTTTCGAATCCATTCAGCCGATTTTCTGATATTTAGAACTAGAAGAATATCAGTAACCAGACAGTTTCTGGTCTCATTGACTTTCATAGCATATTTTTTCCTACTATGGAAGTCAATGAGACCAGAAACTCTCTGGTTACTGACATACTTCTAAATATCAGAAAATCAGCTGAATGGATTAGAAAACGGTAAAACCCAAATGTTTAACCCTGAGGGAATTGTAAAATGAGCCTATTTCCAAAAAAGGTGGAGTATCCCTTTAAGCAGCATGTAAACTGATCATCTCTTCAATTTTGCAACTAGTTATAGCATGAAATAAACATGGATGGACAACAAAAATTTAATTGAGATTGGAATCGAGTCATGTGAACGTATGAAGACCCAAAGATTGAATCGAGAATGGAATTAAATCGTGTGAACACGCTAAAATTGAATCCAGATTATAACTGAATTGTGTGAGCACACGAAGACCCACAGATTAAATCCAGTTTGGAATTGAATTGTGTGAGCACACAAAAACCTGAAGATTGAATCCAGATTGAAATCGAATCGTGTGAACACACGGAGCACTGAAGATTGAATCAAGATAGGAATCAAATTGTGTTAACTCACCAAAACCTGAAGATTGAATCAAAATTGGAATCGAATTGTGTGAACATACAAAGACCCGAAGGTTAAAACAAGATTGGAATTAAATTGTGAACACAAAAAGACACGGGGATTGAATCCAGATTGGAATAGAATCGTGTCAACATACAAAGACCTGAAGGTTGAATCGAGATTGGAAACAAGTCATGTGAACATACAAAGAGCTGAAGACTGAATCGATAATAGAATCAAATCGAGTAAACACACAAATACCTGAAGATTGAATCGAGGTTTTAGTTTGTTGCTATGTGATTGTTAAAGTGTCTGAGGAGTTGTCAGAGTGTTGCTATTTAGCTGTTATGGTGTTTTAAGTGCTTTAGCATGGTGTTAAGGCCCCGATATACTTCAAAAGAAGTCGAAGAAAGAACTGATGTGACATTTTGAACAAAATCAGGTCAAATAAAAGTTCATTTGGAGTTTGTTTGAGGAGTTCGAAACAGCATTTCAAAGCAAACTTTTTGTAAAGGTAAACAACTTCGTACTACTATTGGTTTGAGGTGTTATGTAATAGGTAGCTGACTGTCTGCCTTCTTGCAGCATATACTGTATTTACAATTTACATATTCAACTAAAAGCTGCTCTCAATAGTGTGGGCGGCGTTGGATGTTTGCTAACAACATATCGCTGCTCATGTATGATTTAAGAACTATATCAGGGCCTTTATGCGTTGCCGAACCAGTTTGACCTAAAATATTCAATTAAAGTACACCCTAAATGTTTAAGGTAATATTTCAATATTTCAACACATTCGCAAGTTCGCAGTTATATGTCGGTTAATGGTCACATGACATGCAGGTAAACAGACAAACTAATCACCTTTAGTAAGTGTTATTATTTCAAAAGGTTCTATTTTAAAATGATTTATTCATTATAATTAATTATTAGTTTTTCACCAACTCATCAAAGACAGACCCACTAATGACAAGAAACAACTGATTCAAACATGTCTTTTTTACAGAAGCAGGGTGACTATGAATGCATGGCTACTCAAAAAGTAAAAAATAATAATAAAAACATTTTAAAAAAACATTTAATCAAATTGACGTGCAAGAGCAACAGAAAAAATACCTGTTCTGCAAGTTCTGTATCGTGTTGTTTTAACCAAAGCACATTCCTGTGACATCTATAAATCTGTCATCTGTCATAATGAGGAACTCACGCGATCATACCTGATTCCCTGAGAATGTCAGGGTTGGCCAAAGTAATCGCTGCTGTGAAGTCACTGCCTCTATACTCTGTCTCAAACTGCCATGTGATAAACTGTGCCTGTTGAGTCTATATAAAAGAATATGAAGTCAGTCCACAATGTTAAAAAGTGTTTAAACTAGAACAATATTGCATACTGCTACTAACCTGAAATACTGCTTTAGCTCTTATTTTCTCACTCAGATGAAACAAAGAGTGTGCATTTAAGCTGCCAGAGGAGTCCATTTCCCCAATAAGCATAGGTGAGTCCTTTATACACAAGATCATTGGATTGTAAATACATCATAACTTATCCAATGCATATATACCTAACACACTTCAGGCAATTAATCCATTATTATTTAAACCTGTTCATTACTGATGTACTGCTTTTGAAATGTGTTCAAACAAACCTAATAACTTGTACTGCAGGTTTTTAATTTATTCAAACATTGCATAATATACAGAATGAGTCATATTAAGCTAAAAATAACTAATGTTTAATGTTAAATAAGTTACCTAACCCAAAGCCTACTTTAGAATTTGGTAAGAAAAGGCAGTCAAGTTATCTAACTATGTCAAATGTCAGTATCAGTTCATTTTCATGTCTTTATGAAGTAGCAAATGTTCCCAGAACAAAACATTCCTATTAAATAATCTTTGGCAGAATATTGAAATATTTTTAAAAGGTATGTTTTTCAAAGTATGCAAAAATGCATTGTGTTGAATGGGGCATTAATTAATAAGCATAAGAAACTTACCAACCCCAAAAGTTTGAATGGTATAGGGCTGTCAAATGATTAATTGCGATTAATCGAATCCAAAATAAAAGTTTGTGCTTACATAATATATGTGGGTGCACTGTGTATAATTATTT
>JAOTRC010000034.1:31138056-31148420 GCA_027497675.1 Cyprinella lutrensis
AGCATCATACCGTAAAAATTTTTGAAATTAACGGCTAAAAACCGTATATTCATCTACAGTATACAACTTTAATTTAAAAGCTCTATGCTCTAGTCTAACACAAAAACAGTAACACACCGTATAGTTACGGTATGATGCTGGCAACCACAGCAGCCAGCAGTTTACCGTTTTTTTTACAGGATTATTTTTTACAGTGACTGCCAGTAGGTTTACCGTTTTTTTTACAGGATTATTTTTTACAGTGCAGTTCTCAAACATTTTAATTCCAAGGCCCCCCTTTGTCCAAGACTATTCGAAAGTCCTGCAATGTAAGCTGATATGTACGTTTGATACTTTTGTTGTAATACAAATTAATAAAATTAATTAGTTTAACGATGTACATGTTTAGTTGTAGTATTTTGTTTAGCATTGTAATTAGGATTATCCTTGTGAAAAAGAAGTACACTTTAGCATACTTTAAAAAAATGTATGAGTATGAGTTTTTTTTTTTTCCTGCTGAACACAAAGGATGATATTTTGAAAAAAATGGAAGTCAATGTTGGCCCAAAACTGTTTGGTTACCCATATTATGAAAAAGTCCTTCTTTTGCAAACAACCAAAGGTTGAGTAAATTATGACAGAATTTAAATCCTGAATTTAAATTAAGTGCGAATTGCATGCAATGTAAATCTAAAATCAGTTTTGTTTTAAAATATACTCTTAAATTTGAAGCATAAAAGTGACATTTAATACAATTAAGAGCACTTCTTTTTCACAAGGGTATGTTAATATAATAAAACTAAATTTAAATAATTTTAAGAATTATCGAGGCCCTCCTGGAAGTTTCCTGAAGCGTTATTAAATAAAATACAAATTAATTTGTACTAACTATGCAGAGCCACTATATTAATATACACATTATTAAAAAATATATCTCAAGCTTACCTTTAAATGTTTCATTTTCTGCAGGGATGGGTGCTGGAGGTTTATCTGAAACATCACATGATTACCATGTTATATCACATACTAAACAGGGGTTCATTTCCCAAAACCAAATGGTCGTAGGTTCCGTTATTACTGACAGAGCAAAACTTGCAACCATAGTTGGCTAACGATGCTTTTAGGAAACACGCCCCAGTCCTTGTTGCTCTTAGGAAGCTCTAATCAAAAATGTAAAAAGTGAATGGTAAATTAGGGACTTCCCTAAGTCAGGATATTGCGTTCTCCAGATATGTGTGGACTCTTCTTCAATGTAAGCGAATGGGATTTTTATGTTTTTTTTATTGTTTACTAGATGGAAATCATAAGCCTGTTTGCTTTAAAAAAAATAAAAACACAGCTTTATTTATAAAGCTGCACCGTTTTCAGTACAGGATGAGTTACATTTAAGGGATAATGTACATCTAGTTGTTATCGCAGAATACAGGATGATCACCAACAGGATGATCAGGTCTTCATTCACCCTGAAGGGGTTTATTTTGCGATAAAATCCGGCTTGATGTCCATTATCCCGCTTATTACATGGCTACTTGCCACATAAGTAAATAATTAGATATGAAATAAGCTATTGATCTGAGTTGAAATATTTTATTACCTCTTTAAAAGCAAAGCTTCCGAAAAGAGAGCAGTTTCTAGCAAGTGGCGAGTTCAAACTAGACAAACATTTAAGGGATAAAGTACTGTAATAATAAAGAAAATAAAATAATAATAGTTGATAAAATATTAAAAACTCATATCAATATTTTGTGTAGAATTATTTAATTGTGTCATCCGGTAATGAGGACTCGCTCTCTTGTTTCATACAAATGCAGCTGCTGCCGATTTGCGTCAGTTGATTTGTATACAGTAATAGATCATAAAATAACAAACAGGTGTCGATTTTAAAACAGGTTAATCTCAAATGAATATCTCTTATCCCCATAATTATTTATGTGGCAAAATATTGTGTAATAAGTAGTATGACTGTGCGTATACCTTAAATGTTCATTTAACTTGCTGCTTGCTACATATAGCAACTGCCTTCTCCGTGGAAGCTTTGCATTTAAAGAACTAATAAAGTATATGACTCAATATTTTGATCAGTGTTATTATTTACAGAGAATAGCTGTGTAATAAGCAGGGTAATGTACATCCAGCTGGTTTTTATAGTAAAATAAACCTCTTCAGGATGATGCAAGACATCCCGATCACCCTGTCAGGGTTTATTTTGCGATAACAACTGACTGAATGTACATTATACCATACATAACATACCACTGGCTGGCACAATTGACCAGTCAGAATCAAGTATTCCATAGAGCCAAGCAAGTTTAAAGGCACACTATGCAAGAACTGTACCGTCAAAGTCATTTCCTTTGTAAACCAACTCATAGTAGAGTGAATCATCCTGGTAGCAAAGCTTGGGGGGGACGGTGCTGGAAAAACCAGCAATGCAAGTTTGAAAGAAGCGCCCCCGACAAATCTCACGAGAATCACGTCATGCTTTATGGCACACAACAACCACAACGAAGCCTGAAGTAGTGCTGGGCAGGATACCCGTTCATACCACATCATAACATATATTTTTGGTACGATATTAACAAATGCCGCACGACACTCTTTCAGACGGACCCTTTACAAAATGGCACTTTTCTAAGCTACGACTGCGAGGCGAGGACGAGGGTAAACAGTAGTTCTCTGGTGTTACTTTACTGGGAAAATGGATGCTGCAAAACTGTGGCGTTATTTTCCTGTCAAATGTCGAGAGCACACTATTGTAGCGCAAAAATACATTAATATAATGCGCGAGCGCGAATCTCTCCGCTCGCGCACGGAATATAAAGTGATACACCCTTCAGATACACCCTTTCTCTGGGCATGCTCAGAGAATCTTGCACATAAAACGTGTTGCAATCGCGAATCTCTCCTTTTCCCCAGATAACAATTTTAGGTTATAAAAACGTTTTCATAACGTTCCCATTAAGTAATAAATACATTCTTTCTGAATGTTCTAGGAACATTCAAAACGTCCAGTTTTTTAGACATTGTATTAACATTATTTCTTGGTTATAAGAACATTATTAAAAACGTTATAAGAACATTCGGTTCTCCAGTTATATTCACGTTGTATTAACTTTCTTGCTTGGCTATAAGAACATTATTTAAACGTCATTAGACCATTCAATCCTCCCGTTTTATAAACGTTGAATTTTAAAGTTATTTTCTGGTTATAAGAATGTTATTACGATGTTAAGAAATAACAATTGTATTAAATGATTTTTCATTTGAACCCTGATTTTTCATGGAAAAAAAAATGCCATAAACCGGAAAACCGGCTTAATTTTGAAATATCAATTTTTGGTCAAACCGCCCAGCACTAGCACGAAGACACTTGCGCGCATTTTAGACGTTATACTCAACGACGGAAAAAGTAAAGAAAAAGCAGTCGGAAGAGACTAGGAAAAGGAAAAGAGAATGAGCCTCTCAGCACAAACCGTAAATAAATGCATCAATCCGCAAGTTTTTGTTCGAGTTCTTTAATGGTCTAGTGGTAGATCTTTAGCCAAGCGTATCAGAGGTTACACACTTTAGCGGTAGATCTCTTATTTAATGCAAAAAAACCACACTGTGCAAGATTTGTACCTCAATATAACAGCTTCAAATAGGTCTCAGGTTGTGAGTGCAGAGACCAGTCTATGGCAGAGACGCTACGCGAGAGTGGTATTCACGACAGTAACATTAAATACAAGTACTCCACAGCGACTCTAGAGGTCGCTGTTTGACAAAAACGGAATTCCTGCATAGTGTGCCTTTAATTTTTGTTCAAATCACCAAACTACGACCTGCACAAGCAATATCATTAGTAAAATTAATTCACAGAGAAATCATTTGAATAAAATATGCCTTCCCAACCTTTGGTGTACTTGCAGATAAAGTTGTTTTTGGTTTCACAATTGTCGTCATTCCACTGGAACATGTAAGGACCGCCCTGACCCGGAGGGGCAGAGGGCTGATGATACATCACTACACACACCTCATACCCACAAGAAGGCTCATCAAAGTGCCAGTTCCTGTCACACACACAAAACAATGAGCAAAGGGACCTACATAGGGAATGTGTCCAGCAAATGCAGCTCTCGTCACACCTGAAGGTTGCTTGGCTTCCATCCAGCCAGTAATATTGAGATGGGCATTCTCCGTTTTTCTCCTCATAATCTTGATCCCTACGAAGCCCAATCCAAAAGTCACCGTCTGATGCTTTTAGTTCATGGATGAAATTTTCTATCAGCCTCTGCTCAGTCTTAGACTCAATACTGAGAAGGTCTCCACCATCACTCCTGCAGGCTCGATTCGCATCTTCAAAGTTGAGTTTACGTCGGCTGTCCTGAAAGTAGGCGATTTTATAGCAGGGCTTCTCAGTACCACGCTTGCATATCTGTTGACCTTAAGAGACACATTATAGATGTTAGAAAAGACAATATGGAAATATATTGATATTGATTCATCCCATATACTTTTATTTGGAACACTTAAGGGACAATTCACCCAAAAATGTAAATTCTGTCATCATTTACTCGCCCTAAAGTTGTTGTTGTTTCTTTCTTCTGCTGAACACAAAAGAAGATATCTTGAAGAATATGGGCCAAACAGTTGATGGGCCCCATTGGCTTCCATTGTATGGGGGAAAAATACTATGGAAGTGGGCCAATTAATTGTTGAGTTACCAGCATTCTTCCAAATTTCTTCTCTTGTGTTCAGCAGAAGAAATTCATACAAGTTTGGAACTTGATGGTGAGTAAATGGTGACCAAATTTTCATTTGTGGGTGAACTATCACTTTAAGATGAATAATTTTATATTTAGAAAATGAAACAAAAACAAATGTGTTGTGATGTGGGGTGTGTCTCAATCAGCTCCCTAGTTCAGTAGTCAGGGCACTGATCAGGGAGTCGGCCATTTTAAGGGCTGTCTCAAATGAAAAATCCTATGAAAAAATCCAGTGAAACGTTCGCTCCCTAAAGAAAATAAATGTATTGCTCATTGTTAGTTCATGTTAGTTAATACTAATGTTAACTAATAAACCTTATTGTAAAGTGTTACCATTATAATCAAATAATGGTTTTAAAAAAACATCTATCATTGTGTGTGGTAAGTTGGCTCACATGATTTATGTTTCATGGTTCAGAACTTCCATTAGGGGAATAGAAGAATGTGCTCCCTGGTTTTCACATATTTATTAATCTTTGTTAATGTTAGTTAATAAAAATCCAGCTGTTCATTGTTTGTTCATGTTAGATCATGGTACATTAACTAACGTTAACAAATACAACGTTTGATTTTAATAATGTAATAGTAAATGTTGAGATTAATATTAACTAAGATTAATAAATGCTTTAGAAGTACATTGTTCATTCTTGGTTCATGATAACTAGGTATGATGTTAACTAATTAACCTTATTGTAAAGTATTACCTATAATTCAGCATAAATATACATTACTAGGCAGGAAATGAACACAATCAAGCTAATTTTATAATTTATTTATCAATGAAATGATGCACGTACATAAGCAAAGTATTTTATCATTAAATAACATAAAAAAATATGTTGGAAATATATCAATTCTGGCTTTTTGTTTATAAATACTAGTGATGTTGTATGAGGACACTGTCATGTAGGCAAAGTGTCACCATGTCCCAATGTATAGTAAGCCAGGGTCCTATATCCTTACGTGTGCACGATATAATTGATGACCTAGAACCTGGGATTGAGACACACCCCATATCTCTACTCTTATCTAAACACAAGAGATTTTTTATTTACTATATGGATTTACTGTACATGAAGTCACAGAGGAAAATACATATTTTAATGCTTTAACAGTCTAAAAGTTACATCAGCAATGACAGCACTGAAAAGTGAGACTGAACTCAAGTGCATACAAAAGGTCAGCTATGGCAATGTTTTTTTTCTCCAGAACACAAATTTTCACTCACACGTTTGATTATTTTTCTAAAGCAATGGTTTTTCAGACAATCAGCAAATCCAGGGACTCCCAATGTAAAATGAGTAAATACACGAATAAATAAATCCCTTTCACTAAAAACATTAACAACATCGTGTAGCAGACAATTACTCAATTAAAAAAAAGTGCTACAGGTTTGTGAAATAGACTAAAAGACTACATTTCCGTGAGAGTGTTAAATATAGGCTAAATATTAAAAAGAAAGAAAGAAAAAAACCCTAATATGTTTCTTTTATGATTACTTTTCGCGCTATGATAACCAAATAAATATATGAATGAGATGGACTACTTAATTTAGAGAAAGCCATTAGTGTCTGCGGCAGAACATACCTCTGGGCTCGTAAATGTCTGCACCGCAGGGAGGATGGACAACACATCGGGTTTACAAGTGTTGAAGAGAGAAAACAGTCACTGTTAAAGCCAGAAGTCACTCACTCCCTCTATTCAAGCATCTAATTCAAATTACTTGAACAGGAAAACGAACAAGCATGATAGTTAAGTGAGCAAAACAGCGAAAAAAACAACAAAGTAAATGAAAAACCTAGAATAGACAAGGTTTTCTAACTCCAAGGGTAGCTATTCTGCAGATTAAAGTAATACAATCTAGCTTGTTCAATTTAGCAAGCTTTTCCTCCAAATATTTCTAAATAGCCTATATTTTAATATTTTAAAATTAGTCGAATGCAATATTTTCTTTCTTAAATGTGCAACTCACCGCCGATAATCTTTGACGCCCACGCGGGGATGCTGAATAAAACCAAAACGCAGGCAGATTTTCTCATCAGTTCCATTTTATCACCTTTGATCAAACTTCCATGGGTCTTAAAAGTAATTTCACGAAGACAATGGGATTCCGGAACATCCAACCCAGGGCGGGCTTCATCCAGTAGAAAACGAATCACCTGTCCCGTTATCCGCTGAAATCTTTGTGAACATCCAGAGAGGCAGCAGCTCAGACTCAGAGTGAGACGAGGGCGCTTGACTGAACGAACACACATGCGATCATAACACGTCACCAACTGACAGTAGCTACACACCATGGGCTTTTATTTGTAGATATGAACAAATTCCGTAACAGTTTAAGAAGGCTAGCCTAATAGCCTTCTATGCCTAACGATCTTCTTCAGATATAAAGTGTTAAAAAAACAAACATTTTTATGATGTAGCACACACATAGATAGGCCTGCAAGTAGCCAAAACGTCTTGAACATTTGTCTAAAAAGACTTGTTCTTCATGGACTGGTCTTTAATTTCATCAATATGTTTACTGGAGCTTCATAACTTCTTTCTGGTCCTCATCCACAGGTGACGAAAGTGTATTTGGAGCCAATCTAATAATAAAAAAAAGCACATAAATGATTGTTTTCGAAATTGAAATTGGTTTAGGTAACACTTTATTGTACAGTGCCTTAGTTACACGTTATAGTACGTTAATACTATATTATTAGCCTAACAGCAAATGATGCATATGCATTACAAACAACTAATCCTATTCCTAACACTAAAGTAAATGTATTTAGCCTACATAACTCAGTAATTAAGTGTATAATTACACTGTAATAACACATTGAAATAAAGTGTAACTATATAAATGTTAATTTATATTCTTTTATGCTAAATACTTTATGCATTTTTTTGCATTTTAGAAGTTAATCTCAGCATTATCAAAACGCGTCATGCTTTCACATTTAACTTAATATTGCTAGAAACCAATCTGCTGCACAGGCTAATTAAAGTCTTCCTACATGACATTAAGTAAAGGATTTTCCAATGATGCATTTATCAGAAAGGGAATTGTTCTGGATAATAGGGCAGGAAATCAATGCTGGTTTGAGATGTCTGTACAGAGCAGAGCAGAAAACATCAGACAGGTTTCAGATCAATAACTAAGCCTCAATATAAGCTTAAGTTTTTCCAATAACCCTTCATCACTCGGTCTGGAGATCAATTTTAGTAGGCTAAGAATCCATATAATAATGAAAATGTTAGAAACTGTCAGATATTTTCCCTCTCTCTCGAGCTTACGTTTACATGTTTAAATAATACTTGGGGGTGAGGCCCTATGTTATTTTCCCTTTTATAATTGGAGGAGTGATGCTGTCCGCAGCAGTAAATTACTATTAAGCACCCAATTATTACTTTATTGAATGCAGTAATACACTGCACTGAACAATCACCTTTAATTATAAAAGTTTATTGCACTAGTATCCCTAAGTTGCCGTGATAGATAGAGTGAAAAATAATTTGCTAGATGAAATTATAATCAGTTACATGACGGAGAAAAGAAATAACATTTTGTAGAGGTACCTTTTTTCTAATGGGTTGCCTTTTCTTGGTTTGTGTTGGTAGGAAATCATCTCCTTCTGTTTGAATAAACGTATTAATTCAGCATATTAAATACAATATGACACACACACACACATTGTTTTTTTCTGTTTTAAGATGACTCCACGGAAAACAATGAGTATAACGTTTTTTTATATAAAAAAATAATTTCCTTTTCTAAAATGTTGTCCCCACAACATCAATGTTTGTTTGATCAAACATACAGTAAAAGCAATGCTATAATGTAATATAAAAATATTATTACAAATTAAAAGATTGCTTTCTACTTTAATATATCACATGGTCATTCAGAAATCATATTATATGCTGATTTGGTGATGAATAAATATCAATAAATAGTATTATCATCATCATCATATTTTACTTTTTAATATAATTTAAGGACCCCAAACTTTTGAACAGTACTGGTAGTATTGTTTAATCATTTTAGGGGCCTGGGATGTGTTGTTATCCATCTCAGTTATGACTATAAAATGTACAGTTTTCAAGTTTAAAGTTAATACATACAGGAGTTGGACTATGAAACTGAAACAACTAGTTTTAGACCACAATAATTTATTATTATGGTATAGGGCCTCCTTTTGCAGCCAATACAGCATCAATTTGTCTTGGAAATGACAATTACAAGTCCTTCACTGTGGCCAGAGGGATATTATTGCAGTTCAAACCATCACTGATCCAGCAGTGATCCAACAGTTCAGGTGTTAGGCCTCTTTGGGGCTTCTAAACACTTATAAACTCCCACAGATGTGGGAAAGACAGTGAATGTGGACTCATTAGAGAACAATGTTTCTCAATGTTTATAGCCCAAGATTTGCACTGTTGGCACCAGTGACATTTGGCATTGGTACGAGCGACCAAAAGTGTCCTGACCATGAATACTGACTCTGTGGAGCTCCCAACAAACAGTTTTGGTGGAAATAGGAGAGTCAAGGTGTGCATTTAATTCAGCAGTGAGTTGGACAGCTGTGGTTTTATGTTTTTTTTTTTTGTGTGTGTGGATACAATCTGGGTAGCCAAGACATTTTTTCAGACAGCTTCTTCTAGCATTGACAGTTACTCCTGTTAGATGTGGTTCATTCTACGTGGTGGTATGCCGACATTACCCTGGATACCACAGCTCTCCATACACCACAAAGACTTGCAGTCCAGGGGACATATTACATAAACTTTCTATCTTAAGCCTTAAGTTAAAATCTGACAAGTTAATTTAGGATTTTTCACAAATTCGCATTACAGAAGCAAATCTTAAGTTGATTTAGGATTCTTAACCCATCTTACAAAACCTCATCTTATCTGTTTTCAAGAAATCTTAAACCCCTCCATCGAGTTCCGTAATCAACTCTCAGGTCTGTTACCAAGCAACCAATGACACGCAAACAGTTGCCTTGAAGTCAAATGGAAAAACCGGAGAATGGAGAAACACAATAAGTGGTGCTTTTCATTAAGTGAAGTTTTAATAAGCTTGTTAGAAAAGGCAAAGCCTAATCTTTTTATTTTAAAGGACTCTGTAATTATTTGTCGTCAAAATGCAGCACATCATTTGGGTGTTCATAAAGTCTTTCCATCTTGTATCATGAACAAATGTGACATCATTCTCAGACAGGGCTATTATTGTGTGATTTTTACAGGCTTTCAAACATTTTTGAAGTCAGGACACCATTGGGGTTGTCCTAAAGTTAAGACAGTTTTTACGATTTTTTTGTGGAGTTAGGAATATGATGCTTCTGTAATACCCTTTTCCTATCTGTAGTTAAGATAAGATAATGCATTTAAGAAATGTCATTTAGTCCTAAAAGCTTTTCTCCTAACTGAAATTGCCATGGTTACCAAACATAGGATTCTAAAGTAAGGATCTTTCTGTAATGCGCCCCCTGGTCACAGACACGCACCAACAATTTGTATTCTTTTGAACTCTGAAACTGTATGTCTCCCATTATGTTGTATGGAATATGATCTGCAAATATAGACCATTTCAAAAGATGTAAACAACACTGGCCCAGAAGCACTTCCTGTTTCAGTTTTTTAACACTACAT